>JAXGGA010018051.1:0-22918 GCA_038373865.1 Uloborus plumipes | reverse complement strand
TTTCAGAAACAAACTTAGGCGGATTTCCTTCAAACTAACTTTGTAAGAAAATGGTTTTGATAAATAATGTATGTAAAGTACTTTTCTGAATAATCTTCTGTGAGGACTCTGATTCCGACTCCGACTCCGCAAACATGGCGGAAATGCAGGCTCAAAAAAAAAAAAATGACTGACTGTGCAGACGATTTTTTGTTTATTTATTCATTTGTTTTATTTTCTTTTTATTTATTTTTTTTTAATATATTTTTTTTTTTTTTTTTTGCAGACGATTTTTTTTTGTAACAAAAATTTTTCATTCACGAGGGCATTTTATTCTTTATTTATATTTAACAACTGGCAACGGATTAAAAATGAAATTCGAGACATTTTATTAACGGACGAGTTTTTTTTTTTTTCTTTCTTTGATAAAATGTGTTTTGATGTTCTTTGTACTTTTATTTATTTATTTATTTATTTATTTATTTATTTTTTTTTTTTGAAAACGATTGAGGAATTTTTCTACGGAAGAACTGTAACAGTTACATTCTTTAAAAGGTGCGACAAAACTTTATTTATTCATTTATTTACTTTTTACGTGTCTATTTCATCTGATGAGAGGGGTATATATGTTGCTTTCAGAAATCAGCTTTAAGTGCTAAAAAGGTATGTTTGACATAATCTTCAGTCTCAGATAATCAAGAGAATGATGATCAGATGCTAGAATGCCAATGTCGATGTACGGGAAAGTAGGCTCATTTAGTTCTTGACAGAACTTCTTGTTCATTTCATAACTGTACTTCAAATAATTTATTTTCTATTTAAAAAAAATGGTTTGTTTGGACTTTCTTTGTGAATTTTTTATTTTAACAATGTTTTTCATTGCAATCTTGGCTGCTCTGTTGTGTTTTGTGTTCCTAATAGATAATTCTTCCAAGAAATATTATTCGATTCCAAGAAATATTATTCGATTAAACGGGGTATTCGATTAAGCGGGGATTTTTAACATTACGTCTATGGCATCGGTTCCGAGATATTTTATTCGTATAAGCGGGGTATTCGTTTATCCGTTAGGGACGGGGGGGACGACAATATTTACATTCTTGATTGCTAATTATTGTGTTTTTCTATTCTCGATTACTAACTATTGTGTGTTTCTATTCTCGATTGCTAATCATTGTGTTTTGCTATTCTCGATTGCTAATCATTGTGTTTTGCTATTCTCGATTGCTAATTGTTGTGCTATGTTTTGTACTACTGTTTGCTAAACGTTGCACTACTGTACTCTTGATTGCCAATTGTTGTGTTATTGTATCTTTGGTTAATAATTGTTGTGTTATTGCACTCTTTGTTCCTATTACTGCATCCTTTATTGTTAATTGTTCTGTTATTGTGTCTTTGGCTGATAATTGTTGTGCAAATATTCTTGGTAGAGTGTACTTGTTACGTTATGGTATCCTTGATTGATAGTTTCTGAGCTGTTATCCTTCATTACAAATTGTTGTTTTATTGTATTCCTGATTGCTAATTGTTATGTAATTATGTCCTTGATAGCTACTTGCTATGTTATTTGTGGCATTGATTGCTAATTGCTGCAATATTGTGTCTTTGATTGCTTTGTTATTGACGTTTCTTAGTGAAAAAAAGTGTTGGTTTGAAATACATAAATGCTTCCAAGCAACTAAAAGAAATAAAAGCGATAAAAACAAATAAAACAACGTTGAAAGCACAAATGCGCAGGAACACAGCAGACACATCTTTACAAGGAACGCCTTTTTCAATGCCCCATATGTGAGTTTATAAATTTTTTAGCAGAAAATGGGGGAGTTTCCGAAATTTCAAAAGTATTTTTTTTCTGAAAGAACGTGCTTCAAAACATAGGAATTGACCATTTTTTTATTTTTTGACACAGTTATATTTTTTATGAATTATTTTAACCGGTGCGCAGATGCTATTCCGAAAAAAAAAAACATCTGCGCATGACGTCAGTGGTGCACGTAAGCGCGAAATCTAATTGGTTGTAGTGAGATGACGAAGGTCGTGACGTCACCGATTCCTGCGATTGGACAACTCAAGTCAAGCAAAATGGTGTTATTATTGGAAAGAGAGCTGTTAGGTGCACCACTGACGTCACAAAAACCACGCCCCGTTTTCAAGGTAGGGTATTTAAAAAAATTAATAAAAAATAAACTGTTGGGAAAATTAAAGTATTTTCCGGGCTCATGTTATTTTTTTATATCATTCTATCAATTTCAGTAACAAAAAGTAGTACCTTTGACTGAAGGAAACTCCCCATTATGTGACTCGTTCAACGAAATATTCTCTTAAGAAAACATCAAAACGAAGCTCGTACGCTACCAGTTCACCCAAAACGCTAAACACACCAAAGCAATTAAATTATAATTACGCGAAAAGATCCTGCAATGCGTTATAGGAAAACGGGGAGGGTTTTAGGGACGCAATTTCCCCAGAAACTAACTGCGTTCTAGGATGGTCATATTTACGGATACTTACAAAGCTGTGTAATTGCTTGATGTAGTTTCGTTCCCAAATAAGTATCGTTGCCTGGCAACACATCTTATTGTCATTTTCATAACGCGGACAAATAAGCTACCTGGACTCCCGCCGAATGCTTAAACGCGCATCTCTTTCCTAAATTAATGACTGCGTCTTATTTTTACAGCGCCTCTTAATGTTCTTCAAAACTCATTTAAAAACAAATTAAATTGCAGTTTGGGTTTTTTTATTCTCTTCTAACTCTAACACTAGTGAATTTATTATGCTAAAAGCATTACGTGTATTTTAAGCAGCGCGCTTCGCATTAGTGTTTGAAGATTTCATTAAAAATATCATTTTTTTAAAATCATTTTATTGATTAGTTCGCAGCAATTAGTTTTAGTTTTCATTAGTCTTTTATTGTTTATCGAAGAAATGTAAAAGGAAAGATTTATAATTTCATCCAAACGATTAAACATCTGTTTCAATTAACCTTTTAAACGTAATCATGTAACCAGATGAATGTTTCTTAAAAATCATGTATTTATGGTTTTTGTAGCATAGACACTACAAAACTTCCATAGTTGGGTTCAAATTTTTATTATTTTTCTTTTCAGTATTTTTTTTAAAATCCCACAACTAAGTAAGGGTTCATTCACATATGATGTCACGCTTTGAGGATGGAAATGTGAGTGAAAATGTGACAGGGGGGGTAAAAAGAAATGTAACATAACACATTTTACTTGAAATAAAACATTCTTCGTTACAATACGTTTATATAATATAGTACGACATGTAACAAGGAGAGCGAGGGTGGGGGTGGGGGGGTAAAGTGTGACACTAGCTGAGAAAAAGAGGAGAGGAGGTGGGGTGAGATCTGTTGAAAAAAAAAGTGACCTCATTCATGGCACTTAGACAATCAATATGCATACCAAGAGTTGAACCGTGCTATTGCTGAGGTCTCCCGTTAAAAATAAACTGTTTTTACAGTTTAATACTGGCACCCGAGGTTCCAGTTTAAAACTGCAAAATGCACTGTAATAAACTGTAAAATTTGCAATTTTACAGTTTATTACTGTGCATTTTACAGTTTTAAATTATTGGAACCTCGGGTGCCAGTATTATACTGTAAAAACAACAGTTTATTTTTTTTCAGAACACGCACGGGACAAAATTATCGTTTTCCGTGGAATGTGTCAAATTTTTGTCTGGGCTGCTCTTTATTTTATTTTCAATACAATGAGGCCTCCCTTGAAATTTTCCATGCCCCCCCCCCCAGTCCCTAGTTGAAAACCGTTGATCAATACCATGTTTGTGCAGATGTTTGCTCACGTCGTGTCGCTCTGAAACTGTGCCAATACTGAGATTTCAACATTAATCGATTCATCTCATTCACTAACAACTATTTCAAAGTGATTGATGTATGCTTCAAAGTGTGACTGTATATTCAAACGTATGAATATTGTGCATGATGGAGAATTTGAAGTGGTCACGAAATAATGTTGTGTGATTGTTGAATTTAGTTGGAAATATCATACGGTACAAGCTTACTGAAGGTTGATGAAAAACCTTGATGTTAGAAGTCAAATTTAAAAGATATCTCAGTATTTTTCAGATGCATTAAAAAAAATCTGCGAAAAAAGTGAAAAAAAAAATTTTTTTTGTTAAAGATTTCTGTAGAATTTTAGCAGAATTCTGCAGGAAAAATCTGCATTTTGTGTTCAATGTATAATCTGCAGAAAATCCGCCATTTTTTTTTCTTTTAATTTTCTCTAAACATTCGGCAGATTTTTTTGAAGCATGTTCCAAATGTGCTTACATTTTCTGCAGCTTTTTAAAAGCTTTACAGCAGATATTGTTTCCTTTGCATTGTCTTGATTCATAATAAGTGGAGGTATTTTCAATGGAAAGTATTTTCATGGGATGACTTTTAAATCACACATATAAATAAAACACAAAGTAAATCTATCATCAATTTCAATCAAAACTATGTCAATGAATATCATACTACAGATGTTTTTAATTAGGGTGCTCCAGTAAAACCTAGAATAATTAAAATGCGATTCAATGACACTGCAGCCTTATTTTGGAGCGAAGTTCAATTTCACACATTTTCTTTTATCCACCATCAAATTTCGTCCAAACAACCATGTCTACAAACTGCGATACTACATTGGTATGACTTTGCTAACAAGAAGTTTGGACGTGGAGGAGTTTATTTATGCCTGGATTGTAAGTGGAGAAATTGTTGCATTGGCACAATGCAAATAATCGGTATTAGCAAAACAATTTCGCATTCTTCCTCCGTATTTAAACAAATAGAAACGTTTAATCCTTACGCCATCGAAATTCCTCTCACCAGAGCCAGTCCAGCTCACAAACGGATTGACTAATAATCATTCTGTATTCATCTATATTTTTATAAACTAGCGATACCCGCACGGCTTTGCCCGTGGTATAAAATTAAAATGTCCTCTGGTAAAAAAACTGATATCGCAGAAAGAAAACTCAATTTTAGTTATAATTCAACTGTAATTCCTTAAAAGTATGATATAAAAATAAGCCAAAAGAGAAAATAGGAACAATTTTGTAGCTTTCAGACACCAACATAAATCTTACCGAAGTTCAAAAGGAGAAGGAAGTTTTATTTCCTAGCTTTAAAAACAAAATAATACATTTTTCTAAATGAAACATTTTTGAAAGATCATTGCAATACCGCAATTTAGACGTTATTTTTGTAATGTACCGAGTTTTAATTCCTTAAAAACTGAGAAAAGAAAAACAAACGATTTTTTCAACAGTTAAAATATTTTATTTAACTCATTTTAATAAGACTTGGAGTTTGTATTGCTACAAAGACAAATACATTTTTAAAATTATTAAGGGAAAAAGAACGAAACAAATTAAAGATATAAAAACGTAACCATAACAACATGAAAAGTTAATTTTCGTTGACAAAATAATTCATTTCATCTTGATTTCCTAGTTTTATTCTCGAGCTGTATCACTTGTTTGGCTTACTGCAAGCAAACCTTGAATTCCGGTTATTCTATAAACAACGATTACAGCTCTTCTAGTACTCGTAAAACCTTCGAACTGACATCATTTTTAGCAAAAATTTCAAACTTTCGAATGACATAAGACTTAAAAATGCGTATGAAATATTTCTTCCCCATTTTATCGAATTTTTATGAAAAATGAGCTAAGAATTAAAGTAGAAAAAGAACGAAATAGAATTTTTGAAAAAACGCTTCGAAGTGCACACTGCACACCCCCATGCTACAAACTAATTTTGTGCCAAATTTTATGAAAATCGACCGAACGGTTTTGGCGCTACGTGCGCAATAGACAGACAGACAGAAAGAAAGAAAGAACGAAAGAAAGAAAGAAAGACAGACCCACCTTCAGCTTTATTATTTACTAGCAGTACCCGCACGGCGATGCCCGTGCAATAAATATAAAGGAAGTCAACTGAATAAATTTCAATTCACTCCAACCCTCTGAAGTAAAATTATTATGTTCTTTAATTCAAATACGCTCCACTTTCTTTTAAATTACACTAAAAGTCCTGTGTTAAAGTTTAAAACAGTTCCCCGAATAAATCAAAAATACATTAAGTTAAGTAAGTAACAGGGGATTTTAATAACTCAAATTTAGTCAATTTTCAAGGCTTAACTCTATACGCAAATTTAAACCACAATGTAACTTCAGGGACGAAAGAGCAGTTAGTCCGGAAAATGGATCCTAGTGTTTCAGTTTTGCGTATAGAATTAAGCCTTGAAAATTGACCAAATTTGAGTAATTAATATCTCCTGTTCTAATTAACGGAGAGAAACGTGCAAAACTTTTCTTTTTCGGAAAAAAAAACTCTTTCCAACGATGTATAATATTATGGGGTGGGAGGAAGTTTCCCCGTCTCAATTATGCCGGATACACCAAAAATGAGACTAATTAATTAATTTAATTATAATTAATTCGAAATTTAGAGTTCGGCTTTCGAGGTGCATTTTACTGCGATACGTTCGAATTTTGTGCCAAGTTTCAGGTCAGTAGGTGCTGTGGGGGCATCTAGCCATCGGTTAAAAACATACATACAAACAAACAGAGCCCGTCATCTATATATATAAAGTTCTTGCAATTATCATTTTAAGAATTAATTGCAATATACAGTGATATACTTATTTAGCTCTTTTTAGGCATGCTTTGATTTTAAATGTTCAATGCAATTTCAGTAGCGATTGTAATTTGCGATCGCCTGTTTCACTTGAATTCCTGCCTTAATCACACACGTGTTTTTTTAACTATGAATTTGTTTACATTCCTTTACTTGATTCACTTGCGTATTCATTTATTCACTCGTTGTCTTATTCATTCTCTATTTTATTAACTCACTGGCGGTACCGGCACAGCTTTTCCCGTGGTATAAAATTAAAAGGGTAATTTGGTAATAAATTGATATCGCAGAAAGAATACTCACACAATTTTAGTTATAATTGAACTTTTATTCTTTAAAGTATGATATAAAAATAAGCCAAAAGAGGAAATAAGAACAATTTTGTTGCTTACAGAAACCAACACATATCTTACCAAAGTTTAAAAGAAGAAGGAAATTTTCTTTCCTAGCTTTAAAAACAAAATACTACATTTTTCGAAATGAAACATTTTTGAAAAAACGTTGCAATGCCACAACTTATACGATATTTTTTATAATTTACCGAGTTTTAATTCCTTAAAAACTGAGAAAAGAAAAGCAGACGATTTTTTTCAACAGCTAAAATATTTCATTTAACTCATTTTATTGCTACAAAAACAAATGCAATTCAAAAGTTATTAAGGGAAAAGAGCGAAACAAATAAAAGATATAAAAACGTAACCATGATAACAACATGAAAAGTTAATTTCCGTAGATAAAATAGTTCTGTTTCATCTTTATTTTCAAGTTTTTTCCCGAGCTTAACCACTTAAAATCGATTGGCTCGCTGAAGGCAAGCCTTGAGTTCCGGGATTCTATAAACAATTATTACAGCTCTTCTAATGCTCACAGAACTTTCGAACTGACATCATTTTTAGCAGAAAATTTCAAGCTTTCACATAACATAAGACTTGAAAATGTGTATGAAATATTTCTTCCCCATTTTATCAAATTTGTATGAAAAATGAGCTTATAATTACAATAGAAAAAGAACGAAATAGAATTTTTGAAAAATCGCTTCGTAGTGCACACCCCCATGCTACAAACTAATTTTGTGCCAAATTTTATGAAAATCGATCGAACGATTTTGGCGCTAGACGAGTCACAGACAGACAGAAAGAAAGACAGACCCACCTTCAGCTTTATTATTAGTAGAGTTTTCAGCTTATTAGTAGAGATTCTGTAAATAAAAGTTTGAAGCATCGTAGAAATAGAACTTCTTAAATGCAAAAAATTAGTGACTTAGTGCGTAAAATACATTCTAAAGAGAAACCATGTAACCGAATAACTCATTTTCTAGTTCTCTATTTTTGCTTTAAGCTTTGTCGAAGCTAAACATAGTTGTTCATTTCAGGGATTGTTATCCACGTGATTAAATTTCTGTCTGTTTGAACACAACAGAGTGATTGCCTTTGCCTGCTCAGAAAACGAAACTTTTAAATCAAACAAAGATAAATAATCGGTAGTTATTTGATCCCGGAGCTGAATCGAAGGAAGCCAATTAAATGAACTTTGTTTGCTTTACCGAAGCGCCCTCTACACGCAGTTCGAGCGGAAATTTTGAATGCATCTAGCTCGAATAATTTCTCGGGAAATAGTGCCAGGTTCGGAAAGATAAAATATATTTAAGTCAATCCAGAATCAAATGAACAATCTCAATGCCAAAAAGGAAAATTATTTAGTCTTTTCAAATTTCATTTACTGCTTGATCGCGAGAAACGAATTTTATTCATTCGACATATTTTTTGTAATTCATGCAGTCTATTGACTGCATGAATTACATTACTTATTTATTATTTATTTATTATATTATATTATTTATCTTTGAAATAGAGAGATAAGTAAAATGGAAAAACGTTTAAAAAGTGCAAATTTATCCATTAAAAATGAGTTAAAAGCTAAGCAAACAGCTGTTTCGAGGCTGTGAACCAAGTTCACTTGATCGTTTTGGCCATGTGAATTCATTCTTCTCTGTTTTTTATGCACTTGTTGAGTTAAAACAAAGTTCAAAATATCAAGTACTTCAACAGGACTGCATCTATGTGATGCTTGATACTAGAATAATAGAGATGACCATTTCTTCCAAATAAAATACCTTTATTTCAGCAAAAACTACACGAAAACTACAGAGCCAAATATAAATTCAAAGAACAACTTTCAAACTTTTGTTAAAACTAATTTTACTGAGCGTGCAGGTGATTTTCTATTTTCTTGCTCGCTCATTGAGTTCAATTAAATAATCAGTTCACTTCAGTTCCCAACAGTACTGATGAAGGGGCTTGCATTTCGCCGCAACGAAACAGTTGTTTCCTGAGTTTTTAACTCATTTCTAATGCATATATCTGTACTTTTTGAACGTTTTTCCATTTTACTCTTTTCACAGTACAAAGTTGTCGATTGCTTTTTACAAATAGATAGTCATAATAAATATATTCGGCTTTAATTTTATTTTAGGGGTAATATTTCATCATTTTTTTTTATCCAAAAAAATCTGAAGAGTTGGTAATAAAGGTTTGAATGCCGTGAAAATGATGCGATTTCTCGAACTTCTATATAAGAGTCGGAGTTCCAATTTTATTTTCCCTAAAATTCCGCAGTTATGCTTTTACCCAAAGTAATTTTCAAGGAAAACGATACAATCTTATTCTAGCAGAGTATATCCGGTAGAGAAACATGAGGTAAAGCAAGCCAGAAATATTACAACTATTTATTAAGGTAGTAAGTATAAAGGTGTGACTAGTTGAAGCACTTTAATTTATGTTTTGGATCTTATGCATCAAAGTTTAAACAAAGGTAGAAACTGTATTAAGGATTGCTGCCAGAAATGTTGCAGCTATTTATTACAATTATTAGTATAGAGAAGCCCTACCCAAGTCAAATATCTTTTGTTTGAGTTTTTAGGTCTTATGCAGCAAAATTTAAACAGTTATAAAAATTGTACTTAGAATTGGTATTTATTAGAAGGATAAGTATACAAATGAAACAAGTTAACGCTCTGTAATTTGTTTATATATTTATTTATTTATTAATTTACTTATTTATTTACTTTATTTAATGTTATTTATTTATTTTGGATCTTATGCAGCAAAATTTAAACAATCGCAAATATTGTGATAAGAATTGTTGCCAGAAATTTTGCAATTATTTATTAAAATAATGAAGATGCAACAATTTAAAGCTCTGTAAATTGTTTACTTATTTATTTATTTGGTTTATTTAATGTTATTTATTAATTTTGTATCTTATGCAACAAAATTTTAACCATCGTAAAAATTGTAATATGAATCGTTGCCAGAAATGATGCAGCTATTTAAATATTTAGTACATAGAAATGCTACAGATAACAGTTCATTAATTTACGTTTCAGGATCTTGTACAGCAAAGTTTAAACAATAGCAAAAATTGTAATTATCTGGGCATAGTTTGGGATCAATACAAGCACAAGCATGCTCCTCGCTGCAAAAAAAAAAAAAATAAATAAATAAAAAGAAGTTCATTAAATTTTCCCACGTATTCGAACATCGGAACATTAATCATCTAAACTCCGGGAAAAAAAGAACGGCAAATTTCTAAAACAATCAAACGTAATGCCATCTTCGTTAGCTAATCTGTAGGTCAATAAGTAAAGCGAACGTAGAATGGAATGCTGGTGTAATTAAAGTCCATTTGTTTTCCTCCTTGTTTGGAGAATTTAAAGTCTAGCCATTTTCCTTGCCATGAGATAAAATACTAGAATCATCAGGGGAGGGTCATTTTTCAAAATCAAAGTTAGCAAAGAATGTTTTCAACTCGCTTAATTGCCGAGGCTTGATTGGTTAAACTTGATTCACCAGCTTTTTTTGCGATTTTTAATTTTGAAATTTGCTAAGTTGTTTAGGGTGATAGTTATTCAGATTTGTTTTTGCTTTTCTTTTAAGAAATTTCATTAGGATTAAACTTTTGCCAATATGTTATTCTTTCAATCTTGTTTTAATTTGTTTTGAAATTAAAAGTAACGGTACTCAGAAAAAGTCTAAACTTTACATTTTCTTCAAAAACATTTTGTCAATGAAGCTTCCTTACATTCATTTAGAATACATTTCATTTCATTTTAAATGAATTAAATTTTAAAACAAAGTAGCTTGATGAAACTGGAATGATTTGAAGAAAAATGACTGTATTTAGCATGCGTTTTGAAAATTAATGTGTTTTTTAAAACTTTTAAAGTTATTTTTTAAAGTTTTGCCGAATTTAACTGCTACTGTACCTTGTTGCATTACCTCCTATAGCGTCTTAATGGTGCCAATTAAGAAATACCTAAATATATAGGTACATTGATTGTAGAATGGAGGGTCAATGAAACATGAAGGAAAGCTCTAGATACAAATTTAGGATTTGAAGTTTGAAAAAAGATAATTAAAGGTTGTGAGACTTAAAGTTTGTCTCTTAAAGTATGCCCTCAGTAGAGACCTGAGGCATGCGCAAATGCATCCAAGGTCGCCGGAAGAAATGTCGAACAATAATTCAGTACATTTATTGAACAAAAGAAACGAAATAGGCCTCTTTTTAATTTTTTTAAATCTTCGAACGGTTTTTTTAAACATGAAAATGCATTTATAAGCTAACAAATCTTCAATCCCACAGTCTGTAACTTTAAATCCTCGCTGAGCCTATGCTGACAAAACACACTAAATATTCCCCAGATTTTGAGAAAATGGAGTTTTAAAACAAATACAGCCAGCCTCACTACATCACCTAAACCATAAATCGATTCCGTACATTCCAAGGAAACAATTAAAAGCACTTTGTTTGCTTTAATCGGGAAATTATAACCTCGCAGTTTTCTCATTAGGCGGTAAACTCAGCCGCGGTATTAGGCGCCATTTTTCAGGGATATCAAGGAATTAATTGCACTAATTGCGAACTTTGTCTCGTGATTAACATCCCTGTGGGTTTTGGCCGGGAAATGAAGAGAACGGGGGAGGGGGTTCGGAATAAACTTTCGTGTATCTGGATGTTTGAAAGATGCGAACAAATGTTTATTTTGGTTTTGTGTTCTGAGGGTATGATTCGCCATTTCGGGTTGTGAGTGCTTCTGATAGGAAATCCCTTTTGAAATGCTTCTCAGTTACGGTTTCGAAACAGTTATTTTAAAGGTTTTATTTTGCAGCTAAACATTGTTGAAAGATCAGAGAGTTAAAAAATATCGTCTGTCATCAAAAAAGAAAAGTATTGCAAAAAAAAGAAGTAATTTAAAAAATAAATATTTTTAACAAAGCGAAATAAACTGATTCAGCTGTCATACTTTTTTAATTTATCGTTTGCTTAAATTTAATCTTATAATACTTTTTGAACATATTTTGGCAATAGTTAGAGATGTTATTGTTTTTAGAATATTAAATATACATTTAATGCAAATTTAATTAAAGATAAGCGATAATAATTGAAGTAGTAAAGTAGATGTGTAGAAGAAGGCAACTTTTCATTTTGTCAGTTTTGCATTTTCCATTAAAAATTCCAAGAAAGCAATTTGGCTGAGCTAATGGCCACCAGTTTCATCCACTGCTACAATTTAGAGACGAACTGATGGGGAGAGAAATTTTATCTAGTCTCCTGTACCCGTGGTAATTACTGAACGCCCAAAGCACAATACTTTCGAACCCACAGCTTCAACGAGCAAGTACCGCATGTCTTAGTGCCTGGGGACATAGAACCCAAGGTTCTCCTATAACGAGTCCGATAGATTAACTGAGCTCTGTACTGACAAAATACGTTCGTAAAAATCGCAGAACAAAACAACATGATTATTTGCAACGTACATGGCACCTTACCAGCAAACCATACGGTTGAGTAAAAATGGACAAAATATAAATAGCTATCAATCGAAGGACATAAATATTCCTGTGTGCATTATTTATTTGCCCTCGTGCCCCCTTAATCGAAACATCAGATTACAAACTCTGCCGTAATTTTAAGAAAAATCACCAAATTTGGCGAGTTTAAATGAGAAATGAAAGCTATCTTTCACACTTTGCAGATGAAAGTCCCAGCATATGCAGACGAGGGAAAACCATACACCTTCCATTTTCACCAAGTCTTCTTAAAACTTCCGTAGACTTTTGGACTTTATACTCGATAACCGAGGCACGAGAGCACATAATTTTTGCGTCAAAAAAAATTCCTCAAAGGGGCTACGGTGGCCTAGAGGAAGAGTGTTTTCTCGTAGGCAAGTGGTCGCAGGTTCGAGTCCCGCCCTGCTCATGGTTGTTATTTCAACCTCTCTGTACCGTAAATCTGTCCTGTGCTTGACAGAAGGCAAGGCACTTAGTACGCAGTCCTCATGCATGTTGAAGCTGATGGCTTATGTGTAAAAAAAATACAGTGAACTCTCACTTATACGCTGGCCAGCAGAAAAATAATATACCAACACAACAAGGCGCATAAGTGAGAGAGACGTATAAGTGAACAAGTTTATTTAAAGGACTGAAACGCAACATAGTTTCTAATGAGAAAATAAATAAGAATGTTTCTATAGGAAAAAGAACATATTACTATACGGTTTGGCAATTACTGTAACGTAACTACAATGATAAAGAGAAAACAAAACTTGCAGCATACTTACAAACTGTTCCCGCTAAAACTATACATAATAGATAATTCTGTACCTCAGAACCAGACTAACGTAAGTCCATTTTCGTCATTTTTCGGTAGAGGGGAAAAACGATTGTCGAATCCATCGTTTTCCCCCTCTATTGAAAAATGACGAAAATGGACTTACGTTAGTCTGGTTCTGAGGTACAGAATTGTCCCTCTCACAAACTCTAGTTCAAGCGGGAAAAAATGCCTTCTGGGAGCAATAAAGGCGAAAGATTAAAGAGGAAAGTGAAGAAAAATGCCTATTTTTAAAGAAAATATTTTTTTTTAAAAAACATTTTTGGGAAAAATCGGCGCATAAGTGAAATATTTGTCTTTAGAGCGACGCATAAACGAATATCATTATTTTGCTATGGAAGGTTCTGGGACCATTCAAAATCGTCGTATAAGGGAAAAAGATGCATAAATGAGGAGGCGTATAAATGAAAGTTCGCTGTACTAATTTGTTCTTTTAATTGCTACCATTTTCAACTTATTTCGTTCTTACACTGTTCCCTTTTTAGTGTTACGCAGACCTTACATATTTACAGACATACTTTAAATATTTTAATTGCAATTATTTGCCTTCATCAGCGAAACCAACAAGTCATTTCGAACAACCGATATTCTATTTCATGCCGCTGGAATAAAATATCGAAGCAGCCTCTCTAATGACTTCCCTCAAATAAATCAGCAGCCCAGAAACTCTTTTTGAGATCGCATAACAATGTACCTAAATATTGCTCGACGCAGAGAAGCAACCTCGGTAAATCCGAATGTTGGTTGATGTCGGAAAAATGTTCGCCTTCCCCAGAACAGCTTTAATTGTTCGGAAATGGGGGACCCCACGAAGATTCGGAAAGTTTGTTCCGCGGAGTAATTAGTGAAGTTTATTCGTTTAATGAACTTTCGTAATCCAAGAAAAGCGATCAAGGGTTTAACTTTTGCAACTTCCGTTGAGTTGTTGTTGCAAGAAGAATTGACTTTGGAAATGCGTCGTTGAATCTCTCCACCAATTAATCGCTAAAAATATTGCAAAAGTATTTAGTTGCATATAGAAAAATATGCATCTATGTATGATGCAAGAAATTAAGTTTTGCTTTTGCAATATAATACTAGCAGCCAAGGTTCCAGTTTAAAACAGGAAAAAGCACAGTAATAAACTGCAAAATTAGCAATTTTAGTTTATTACTGTAAAGCTAGGAATTTTGCATATTGTTCAAACTAAAAAACTCTTTAAAAAGTTTTCAAAATGTACCAACTATACAACAAAATAAAGTTGTTAAGAGTAATATTTGAAAAAGAGTCTCCTAAAATGTCTGAAGTGTCAATCCGAAATAGATGACAAACACAAATATGATTTACAACCAATACAAGCATAAATAAGCATACGTTTGGACAACTTCTCCAAAATATGCACGTTCAATTATTTTGAGAGGAATTTCCTTTCAGATTTTTTTTTTTTTAATCTTAGTTAAGGGATGCAGTAGCGCCATGTTGCATATAATTTCATTGCTTGAACACCCTTTACTCTCAGATTTTTCTGAGGTTGAAATCTCTAAAATGCTCTGCTGTGCTCAAATGCTGCCCGTGTTAAATAAATTTGATTCTTATGGTCAACATTTTATTTTTTTTTCTTTCGGATTTTTATTTTGCCGTATAGTCGAACTGTCGTTGTATCAGGGTTTTCGCTAAACAGGTTTTTCTACGCTAAAATTTTGATTAATTATTGAAATAATTTCCCAAAATATTTCATTCATAACAAAATTAAGTTTTTCTCTCTTTTTTTGCAGTACAAGCACGTTTTTATTCGCAGTCTAGCTTTGCAGACACATTTTTACAATTCACCCGTTAACTAATTCAAAACGGCAGAAAAAATTGTACAAAAAAGGTAACGAGTCTTCAGAAAAGTACAAATTTTCAACATAATCTTCTAGTATAGTTAATCGCTATGAAACCCAAAACTAATTTTCCCTCATAGCGGTCATTATTCTAAGTATTTGTGTAAACGACACGTTAGCAGGACCTTAAAATTGCTTTTTAATGCTAATGTGCGTTATGAAGTGGCGTTGGCGTGCTCGAATTTCATTTCTGAAGCTCTCGTTTGTGGCTGGGAAGTTGGAAAGATTAGTTTTTTCTTGAGGAGCGTGACCATCTTATGTCGACTCCTGCTTTATCTCGTTCTTAAATGATTGTATTCTCTGTCTAAATAACATTAGACGAAATGAAGTTATTTTCCCCTACTTAGGGATTCTGTATCCGTGCAGAGCAGGATTTTCTCCACTGCAAAATTTCCGATCTATACGAAACTTTGAGTGGTTTTAGGAAATTCCATTTTAGTAGAAGTATCAGTTGAAGGGTTTGGAGGATGGAGGAGCTATGTTACATTTTTTGAAAATATACACTATGGACAATGTCAAGCAGTGGATATAGGTAAATAAATAAAACCTGTCACATCAAAAGGTAGATGTCATTCGACCAACTTCATACTCTTACTTAACGACAAAACAAGAAAACAAAATCTGGTATGGACCCCACACTACTTCCTTTTACGTGTAAATTTCTTAGTAGATGCCTTAAGTGTTAAAATATTGCTTGGAGTGAGCAAGATAACAATTTAAACATTTACACCCCTAGTTCGCCACGAAACAATGCAAAAAAATGTTTTGCAATGATTAATTTTCTAAATATCGCTGATTTTAACATCATTCAGTGGATTTTTCACGAAATATCGCCAATAGCGCCAAATTGAACCAAAATTCAAAAAATATTTTTATTGGCCAAATTTGTCACCAACTTCGCGATATGTCGCCAAGTTGGCGTCAAACACTTGACGACTAAAAGCTTGGCGATACATCTCTAAGTGGTTGCGCCAATTCATGTCACTTAAATCTGCATTGAAATTAACACTGATTTACCCCCAAAAACGGTTAAAACATTCCCTCGGGAACATTCGAATGCAACCTATGACCCCCTCAGCGCCTACATACCAAACTGGAAGCTTTTATGGCATACAGTTTTTCAGTTGTACGACATACATACGTATATACGCATATACATACGTACATACAGACGTCACGAGAAAAGTCGTCGTAATTAACTCGGGGGTGGTCGAAAATGATTTTTTGGCTGGTTATATGCTGATGCTGATAGGTCGAAAAAACTACTCAACATTCATTCGGGGTTGAGCAAAATCAAAATTTAGACCGAAATTTGAGTGATTTTTTTTTTTTCGTGATCGCAATACTTCCTTTACTACGTAAAAGGAAGTAAAAAGCTGCAACAATAAAACTTTGAACTTGAATTTCTCGCCATTTGGGTTTTGTTACATAACCCCTTCAATTGTTGCACTAAACGTCCTCCTGCAAAGACTCCAAATATGTTTGATTCTTGTTTCACTAGACGAACTTTAAAAACATCGACTCTACTGTGTAATACAATCAAATTTTAAGATTTCCATAAACAATATTTAAAGAATTTGTTTTCCTCAGCAACGGACATCTCGCATGAACTACGTCTGTTACTAAGCAAAATCAAGTAGTTAAATACAGTGAACTCTCATTTATACACCTCCTCGGTTATGCACCTTTTTCACTTATACGACGATTTTAAATGGTCCCAGCACATTCCATGTCAAAATAATGATAGTATCACTCGTTTATGCATCGGTCTAAAGATATTTCATTTTTCTTCACTTTCCTCTGTAATCTTTCGCTTTATTGCTCACGGAAGGTATTTTCCCCACGTAAACTACAAGTTTGGAAAGAGACGATTACCATTATGCATCGTTTTAAAGGAAACAGTTTGTAATTAGGTATGCAGCAATTTTTGTTTTCTCTTTATCATTGTACAGTCGAGCCCGCTTAATGGAAAAGACATTTTGCCAAGAAAAAGTATTCTAATGAGTGGGATATTTTCTTTAACCGATATTCTAATAAGCGGGATCGACTGTAGTTACGTTACAGTAATTGCCAAACCGTAGTATTATGTCCCTTTTCTTTCGAAGCATTCTTATTCGTTCTCTCGTTAGAACCTGTGCTGAGTTTTAGTCCTTTAAATAGGCTTGTTCACTTATACGTCTCTTTCACTTATGCGCCTTTTTCTGTTGGTCCCTTGGGACGGCGCATAAGTGAGAGTTCACAGCATTGTTTCTGTTAGCTCTTCAAAATTCAATTGCACTGAATAGAAGTAGAAGCCGCGTTCTTCAGAAAGCACACAGACAGCGAAATAACAATCTAACGTATCCGGAATCTTTTGTTGTCGGATTATAGGTGGATTCAGGCTGTGAATTCAGGGGGTGCAACAAGCCGAGGATTCCGCCAGCCCTCCCGGAATTTCCGGGACGATCAAATCAAGCTTTTCTTCTCCCGCACCGGGGGGGGGGGGGGCTTAAATTCAGTAATTTTCTGTATGGGGTCCATGGAAGTCTGGACTTTGAGAACCTCTGAAGTACATAATATCGTGGGGTTACAAGTGAAACACACTAAGTCAAAATTATTAATTTTCAGATTTTTAGTTTATCTTGAACACAAAAATGAGCTGTTTCTACTGGTGAAACCCACTAAGTCATATCTTCATTTAATTCAGTTTTTTAAACAAATCTGTAATCACATTAAGTACTCAAGCCAAGTAGTTCTTACAGGTAAAACACACTAAGGGACTTAGTTGCTTTCTAATGTTGAAAAATGTTTCATGGTAAAAGTAAAACACACTAAGTCCATGACTTAGTGTGCTTTTCATGAACTAGATTTGAAATGAGAAGTTAAAAGAAAAATTTTTTGATCAGCGTTTTCTCAAAATCATGTTTTTTGACTTAGTGTGTTTCACTTGTAACCCCACGATATGTTGCATTTTCGGGGGTTTCTTTTTAGTAAATTTAGTTGACTTGTAGCTATGAAAAAAATTAACTTATTTTCCTTCCAGATCAAATACGCTTAATTTATTTTTTTCTAAAGTTAAGCAAAATGTTTGGTAAATCCGCCTATGTATCGGATTCTGAGAGCGCGACGTTTCCGCATGGATGTTCAAGTGACTTTGGATTCAGTTTTCACTGCAGGTAGCCTAATGCAACTCAAAAGTGTCATTTACGGGGTAAATCAAGCGAACAGGGACACTTGACTACTTTGAAATCTTAAAAGCAATCAAATGCATTAAAAATAAATAAAAATAAAATTTATAAATAAAAAATCTTTCAGTCCAAAGTACAGATACTTGAGGTTTATGCAAACATAAAATATACTTGAAAAAAGGTTAGAAAATTTTAGAAGAGTGGAAAAATCTGCTGCAAAAGAATATGCTATTCTGCCATGCTAGGCACTGAAGTCGTATCTGCACTTTTTAACAAAGTTGAGCGATCGCCACCAGGTGGCTCTTTGCGACGTATTTTGCCTTCATACAAAATTATATGGTCATTTGAGGACGGGAAATGTTTTTTTTTTTTTAAATCTGAAAAAGTTTCATCTGAATCAAACACATAATGGCGCAAAACTTTAAAAAAAGTTTTATCTCAGTTTGAGTTCGACTGCAGATACCACATTTCGTCGCTTTGGAAGAATAACGCTGCAACTCAAAAAAAATCGAAAAATGACATTTTTATATCATTTTGTTCAGAAAAAATCGCTCTTTATGATGAACAAGGTTACAACTCAAAAGTGTCAAAAATATCGGCAAGGGAGCAATTTTTGGAGAACGCTTGATGTCACTCAAACTACCTTCACTCTTTTTAAAATGACGTCATTAGTTAAAATGCCATTGAAGTCAATCATGCTACATCAGAAAAGAGATTAAAATGCGGTTTTTACTTCCTTTTACGTAGTAAAGGAAGTATTGTGATCGCGAAAAAAAAATCACTCAAATTTGAGTCTAAATTTTGATTTTGCTCACCCCCGAATGAAAATTCCTTAGTTTTTTTGACCTGTCAGCACGTGCATATGTACCTACCAACATATACGCAGCCGAAAAAAATTTTTCAACCACCCCCGAGTTAATTACGACGAGTTTTCGTGTGACGTCTGTATGTACGTGTGTGCGTATGTGGGTCGCATAACTCAAAAACTATATGCCGTAGAAGCTTCTAGCTTGGTATGTAGGCTCTGAGGATGGTCTAGTTGTGCACCTCCCCTTGTGGTTGCATTTGAATGTTCCCAAGGGGGTGTTTTACCCCTTTTTTGGGGAAAATCAGTGTTAATTTCAATGCAGAGGGAAAGATATGCATTGGCGCGACCACTTTCCGTTATGTCGCCAAGCTTTTGGTCGCCAAGTGTTTGACGCCAACTTGGCGACATATCGCCAAGTTGGCGACAAATTTGGCGAATTTTTTTTTTTTTTTTTTTTTTTTTTTTGAATTTGGGTTCAATTTGGCGCAATTGGCGATATTTTGCGAAAAATTCACTGAATGATGTTAAAATCGGCGATATTTAGTAAATGAATCATTGTAAAACATTTGTTTTGCATTGTTTCGAAGCAAACTAGGGGTGTAAATGTTCGAATTGATATCTTGCTCACTCATAGCATAAATTTAACACTAAGGCATCTACAAAGAAATTTACACGTAAAAGGAAGTAGTGTGAGACCCATACCAGATTTTTTTAATGCTAGTTTCATTAAAATAGTCGCAATAGTTTTGAGCACAAGCGCGATAGAAGTTTCTGAAAAGTTAAAAATTGCTCTCCTGAAAAATGGGCTTTTTTGAGTTGCAGCGTTATTCTTCCAAAGCGACGATTTGCTCTTAGTACGGCAGTGTTCATAATTGCAAGTTCAGATTCGAAAAATTTCAACCTACGTAAATTTATTTACAGATTGGAACAATGATTAAAAATAATATAAAGCTGGCAATAGCAATATAGTTCGAGTTCAAGCTCTACTTTATGCTGTTTTTTGTTCCTCATCTCAATTTATAGTAAAGAAATTTATCCTTGTGACAGACTTCAATTATTTGGGATTTACAGAAAATTTTACACGACATTAACTCCCGTTTTATGCAAGATTAAAAAAAATTACCCCTTTTTTTTCTCTCTCTCTCTCTCCCGTAATGAACAAAAGAACGAAAAATCGATACTTCAAACACTGGTATCCAGGCCAATCGATGCGAGCGATTAAACCGCAGAATCGATATAGGCGGTTTTTGTCGGCCGACCAATCTGTCAAGCTGAAGTGGCGGTTGCGGGTAATTAATTGAACCGGGATGACTCCGTAATGAATGGGGCTCGGGAACATCAAAAATGCATGGGGCAAACAGTGGAGACGACCACACCGGAATCTTGTTTGACGAAAGTCTATCGGTGGACGTGGCTCTATTAGGCATTCTTAATGAAGATGATTTAAAGTTTTATGAGGTATCATGCGCCATTTCGACGTATACGGGACTTGTTGTTACAAATTTCTCAATCTGTGTGCACGGGTGTGACGTTTTTACGAATATATTTGCATTTTATTCCCGAAATTTGAAACTTCCGATTAAATTTGTATATCCGTATAAATAAAATGAAGAATCTACTTATATGAAAAACTGAGTATATTTCTATCGATCTTTCTAACTATCTATCTATGCCACGCTTCTTTCTCCTGAACGCCAATGAACTGAAAGTCGAACCAGGTACCGATAGATGGGCAATTTTTCAAGCTTCATTAGTTTCAATTTATATAATTATACGATTTTAATTAACGAAGATATCAATTAACAAGTAGTCAAATTTAAAGCGATTAGACCTAATAAATGATTAAATATGAAATACATTGTTGCAAAACGTGGTTGCTATGAAACAGTAATAATAATGATAATGAGAATTTTGAATGGAGGCTTAACTAAATCAAACACGAAACTCATTAGCGATCCACTTACGTAGTACTTTTATCGCAAGATACTTGTAGTTTTCTGAAATATAAATTAGTTGAAAAGCCATCTACTTATATTAAAAACTGAGTATCTACGTCTGCTTCTTTCCTTTGAGCGAGCTGAACTTACTGAAACTTTCCTCACCATCTTGAAGGCACGAAGTGCCCGTGCAACATCTCAATAATTCGAATGATTTTTTTGATGCAGGAAAAAAGCAAAGTCGCCTGTTAGCGAGCCGCCTAGGCGGGGAGTAGTTTCTTGAAATTTTCCTCACTACTTTCAAGGCACGAAGTGCCCGTGCAACGCCGGGCCACGTGCGTGGTATTTTTTGAAATCGAATGAACATTAAATTATATCAAATAATATAACTTCAGAATGAGGTAAAAGTTAGAGAGGGGGGACGTTATGTATCAACATACCGCAGGAAGCTAATCTAGCTGCCCTGGCAGCTAGTATGTATTGTTTTCTGAATACATGCAACGATCTGATCTGCTGCTTTTGTTTTTCAATTAACTACAGCAAAATGCAATACACCACCAGCTCGTTTCCTCCACCCATGGACTGCAGTTTCGTGCTTATTATGCACTCATCAGCATGGAATGGGAATTAAACCAGATGGTGCCAAAATTCAGCTGGATTCATTTTTGCCTCCAGCCCTGGCTTAGGAGCTGTTACTTACTGCTTTATACAACAAAATTTTCATTTTTTTTCAAAGCATTCGCCACCAAGATCTTTGAATGATATTTTTCGTGTAAAAATACTGGAGCCTGGCAGCAATTTTTCATTAAACTTTCAAGGAATTTCTTTAAATTTGAAATTTTTCATGAAAGAAGTTTTTCACGGCTTTACTCGTTGTCTCAAATGTTGGACTATTAAACGAAAATCTTTTTGACTTCAACGTTGTCACGTGAGAATATACGCAAACGCGTATTCTTCAAAAACAATTCACTTGTGAGCATCTCTTTTCAACTACCTTTCATTGAGTCATGAACTAAATACAGAACAAGTAAGTATGCTTTAATAAATTATTGAATTTTAATAGCCTTTTTATTTCCTGCGACTAAAAATAGATGGTTATTTACATCTTTGCTGACATTTTAAACGCCTTCAGACTACAAAAAACTGATCTAACACAATGCATGTGTACACAGCAAAATATAAATCGTTGTTTTTACGGTATAATACTGGCAGCAGAAGTTCTAGTTAACTGTAAAAGTGTAAAAGCACAGTGATAAACTGTAAAACTACTACTTTACGGTTTATTACTGTAAAATTAGGATTTTTAGTTTATTACCTTAAAATTAGTAGTATTACTGTAAAAACAACAGTATAATACTTTTGTTTGTTTGTTTCAAATGGCGCTGCGTTTAGCTTCTTGCCATTTGCAGACCTTTAAGGGCGGATCCAGCTTCTGTCTAAGGAGGGGGTCATTTTTGGAAAGGGGGGGTCAAAGTGCAATTTTTGGGCAAAAATGGGTGATTTTGACAATTTTTTTCGTCATTTAAGTACCAAAAATGCATTTTTTGCTATATTTTGTCGGTTAAGGCGGGGGTCATGACCCCCATGACCCCCCCTCTGGATCCACGCCTGAGTGCATTCCCCAGAAGCGGAATCCACTCTTTTATGTGGCACCACCATCGGCGGGATACCGTTGCCACAAGAATTTTGACGCCCAGTTTCCCCACTAGATGGAGGCACCTGGGCTCTATTCGATGCGAAACTGCACTAGGAATTTTAATTTTGCCAAGAGGTACTATAAGCCAAACAAGTACTCGAGGGATCTTCTACATGCCGCATAATCATACGAT
>JAXGGA010018050.1:0-22919 GCA_038373865.1 Uloborus plumipes | reverse complement strand
GTCCTATCAGACGTATGAAACCTTAAAAAAATCCCCGGCTCCAAAGGATTCGAGTGAAAATCTAACCCCGTCCGCTAAAAAAAAAAGTTACGGTACAGCTGCTAAAGGTTCAGCGGGGGCCGACAGTACATCATTATAAATATTAAGAATGTGTGAATATAATTTGAGTTTTATAATAATTTGTACAAGACTTCTGTGTAATTTTGTTAGAAGTATACTAGAACAATCATTTATTTATTTTTTTTCAAACCCTTTTCACTTCTTTACATTCTTTATTTTCCTTTTTTTTTTTTTTTTTTTTTTTTTTTTTTTTTTTTTTTTTTTTTTGTGGAAGTGTGTATCAATTTTGAAAAATTTTACAAATATCTTTGCTTGATTTTCATTTATTACGTACTTGCTTTACTTATTTGTACTATTCAGGTGAAAATTTAAAATTTGTTACGAAATTATTCGAATTAATTTGTATTAATTTTTCTTTTTTGTTTATTTTAAATGTATATAGTAAATATATTTATCGTTTTCCATTTACTTAATTTAGAGTGCCAGTAATTAATTATCATACTTTTCTTTGACAGATCAAAATTTACTGAATAATAAATATATTACTGTGAATTTAGTTGCAGCATTAAAACATTTTTAGAAATTATTATGTAGGAATAAACATGAAAAAGTTTGATGTTTCAGAACATCGATGTTTTTAGGTTGATGTATTAATACCATTGTGTTTTAATTTTGAATACATTTATGTTTTTTCATTGATATCGGGTCATTATAGTTACACCCTGGAACTCTTCATCAAGATCAAAAACAAAAGAAAAACATTGAACTAAGAGTTATATTCCTTCGAAGCCTGGATTGAAAGCATACAATAACCATGGGTGTTGAAACACAAAAAATGGTTTATGCAGTGTTGTAAATTTTATTAGTAGTTTACGGTCATGGAAAGGAATTCTTCAGCATTTTTTAATACAGAAACTAAAATTAAATAAGCAAATAAGAATATATCATTAAAAGTGAGTAATCTACCATTTTTTTTTTTTTTTTTTTCTTTTTGAGGGAGAGGATTACAAATTAGATAGTTATTTTTCAAGTGGAAGCGAAAGAAATACATAGATTTGGAAGGGTTAAACAAACTAAAAACAGAACTAGGGTAAGTGCTCCAGTAGTCGGTCAGTCTCCAGCAGTCGGCCAGTCTCCAGTAGTAGGCCAGTCTCCAGTAATCGGCCACAATGACATAAAACTCCTCATAAATAGTACATTTTTAATTCAAAATCAGATATGACGCATTCACACATTCATGTACCTATCCTCAATCATCAACCAGTGGCAGTTAAGTTTTGGGTACATTTTTTGAATTAGTAAAGAGTCATTTCATTTTGAATGGTGTGCCCGTCATCCAAGAGTGCGATTCTGCCTATTTTTCAGCTAAAATGATTCTGTGGCCGACTACTGGAGCATTTACTAGTGTTGACAACAGCTTAGATTTTAACATAATTTTTTTTTTTAATTTCTGAGACAAGTAGGTGATTCACTATCAGAAAGGTTCATTCTAAAGTTTTACCTTGTGTTTGTTGCTGTATTGATAGCTGTAAGTTATATGTTAGCCAAGATCCACAAAAGCTCTCTTAAATGGCCGACTACTGGAGCACTTACCCTATAACCATATTAAACTCACCTGGATAAACATTCCTTGAGAACATCCCGTGAATGGGCAACTTCAAGCAAAACTTGATTTAAATATGGCTGTAGCTTACGAGCAAGATAAAACCACTTTGAAGGAAACTTGGATGGAACCAGGCAGAGAGGAAGGGGAACTCTTGTGTCATGAGACAAATTTCGAGGCCTCATTGTGATTCCTATGAAAGAGTATAAGTTTTTTCAAACAGCATAGTTTATTGGTCAAGTTGAAACACATGTTTCAAATGTATAACATACTACTTGTCCTATTTTAAATTCTTTCTCTTGTTAAACATAAGAGATGTCAACCACTTCCCAGAACCCTTGGTTTAGAGTTTAGACACATATTTCCAATCCCAGTAATGTAGTTTAAAAGGGTGATAAACCAAAACCACCACCCAGATAGAATTTCTGGCTGCACTACTGTGCGTTGAAACAGTCAGCTACAAAATTTCTTAATAATAATATTTATATAGACGGAAATGGGCCACGTTGGTCCGCATCTCATTTTTAACCGCATTAAAAATTAAAATGAGCAGTTTAATTTACTAGCATGAGTTTCATTAAATATTTTTCATCACATTCCAGATTTTTTTTGAAGAAGTTCATTTGATAAACTTTTTCTAGCCACTAATTTTTTTACAAAAATTTGTGAGAGTTTAATGATAAATATTATCAAATATTGTAACGAACTGATGTTGTATATTGTGTTTAGCATGGAAAACATGAAGTTTAAAGATCAGTATAACAAATTAAAATATTAATTTGACCAACTTTTTTTGCACATTATTTACGACAGAACTATCTACAATTAGTTCCAAAGATTCAGATAACATGATAGGCTACTTAATAAAAGATTGCTATTCAAACTTCAAAACAGATCATTTGCTCATTTTCTGTATGACACCAATCAAGAAACTACACATTCAAACCTACTAAACATCAAATTGGTACTTTAAAAAAAAAAAAAAAAAAAAAAAAAAAAAAGCAGATGATGATTAAAATGCATCTGACTTTTAACTTTTTGCTTCAAATAATATGGGGAAAGAAGAAAGAAGTGAGTGCAAGTAAAACATTTCGCAAAAGGCAGGCCAATCACTTTATTCCGTTTTTAAAAAAAATAGAATGTACTGAAATTAAAAACCATACAATTACCATTTTCTATGTAATACCTTTGAACATTGCAAAATCTATTGCATCTTTTGCGATGGATTCTAAATTTTCATCATCAATTCCGTAGGATGTTTTAAGAATATGCCTTTCCATTGTGTATTTGAAATCCGAAATAAGAGCAATTTTTACCAGAAGGATTAACAGCGTTGATATATGAACATAGAACAAGGGAATTTTCAACTTGAAATCTTTAAACTAAATTTTCAGAAAGGAACATTTTCAAGAAAAGAAGTTCTCTTTTCAAAACAATTTCAACATCAAGCGAACGCAGAGCCTAAAACCAATCACATGCTTTTAAAGCTATAAACAAACAGAACTTTTTTTTTGTTTTGTTCAAGGAGTTGATAAGACATGAGACGGTCGGAGATAAATTTAACGGGATTAGAAAAAAATCAACTCAACTAAAAAAAGTTTTTTGCAATCCGAAAGAATTTTTTCCAAAAATATATTCAATTCTATTTTTCTGTCAACTTTTTGTCAAAATGAATGAATGATGGCGGGAAAATTTGACGTATTTACTGTTCCATGGCGAGATCCAAGGGCGAGATCGAACTAATAACAGCAGGCCATGTCGTCATAATGTGATAATTTGCATTTGCTTTGACGTGAATGTTTTTTTTTTCTTCTTTCTTTTATTCGGAGGAATGAGTTGACGTTTAGACTTTTTATTTGTCAGCTTCGTTGTTCGCTGAACAAATAAAATGGCTACTTTTTTAAACCAAAACATTTTACAAACAGACGCAAACTTTCTTTCGATTGTTGATGATGCAAAAGATTATGCAATGCAAAAAGGTTAAATTTAAGTTTATAAAAAATATTTATAAATTTTTAGCATTATTTTCAAAATTAAATGTTTTCTGTAGCATCAAGTAAAATGTTTGATATAAATTAGTCTCCTTTAAATATTTGTTCTTGTTTGCATAACATTATTTTAAAATTAAATAATTTATTTAACATTGTGAACACACAGTAAGGCGTTGAGCTACTGCAGCCCTCTCAGAAATAAGAGCCTAGAGCTTTGAGTTCAATTTCAATAGGAACTGAATTAGCATGTGTTAAATTTTCAAGAATCCATAATTTGATGAAAATGCTTCCAAAATTAAATTACTGAACTAAATATAAAGCTCTGCAGTTTATTTGAAAGTTTTTTTTTTGTACAACTCTTTTAAAACAAAACCCAGTTCAACAATATCCAGTATTCAGCTATAATAAAAAGTGAAATCCAGGCCCGTCATTCTGGCGATCAGTGTGGGGGGGGGGGGGAATTGACCCCTGTGATTTTAGAAACATAATTTAACTATGCCTTTTGGATTTTCTTTGATGTTTTTTCCCACCTCAAATGCATTGAGGGCACCCTTTGCTCCCATTAGAAAATTTTTAAAGGACCAGCCTGGGGAAACATTTTTGTTTATCGGTTGCGTTCAGTGGTTGGAAAAACTACATTTCATTTGTAGCGAACTACAACTACTTTTTATAAATGTAGTTAACTACAACAGGCCCGGACTGGCCATAGACTTGACCGGGAGATTTCCCGGTGCGCCCTCCCAAACGGCGCCCTTCTACTGTTTTCTCAGTCCACTGCGCTCCGCTATCTACTGTAGCTCATCTTTGCTCCCTAAAGTCACTATCCCTACACTCCCGAGAACAAAAGCAGACCCTCGTTGTTTCCCAGCATCTCCTGGGTGTTTCCTCAATAAAAAAGGGATGTGAGGTGAAAGTGACAGCACATATCAAGGGTCAAGAATACGAATAGAATGGTGAGATGTATTGACAGGTACGTGAGTTCTTTGCTTGTCTCGGAGAGTGCTGTTACAGGACTCAGTGAGTAATTTGGGTTAGATTTTAGCATTAGTGAAGAAGTGATTTTGGAGCTTCAGAAAAAGTGAATACACTGATATAAGAACGAATCTGTTTTCAAATGGTAGATTTCTCATTTTAATTTGTCATTTTCTTTATATTAAGAAAAATATTTTCCTAGATGTATAATCCTAAATTATAGAATTACAATACATGGATTTATAATTAGTTGTAATATGATCTATGAGTTTCAATGTGATGATTTGAAAACTATTACAGTATACTTTCGATTATCTTCGAGCTAGTTATCCGTAATTTTAAGGATTTTAACGCCACAATTCGTGTGTTTGCAAATGGAATGCTAAAAAAATTAATTTCTTTTGGGACAATACTAATTGCAATGACTTTCCTACAAATTTTTAAAGTATCAACGCCTTTATCAGATTACTTGCAATCTAAGAATTTAGATTATGCGCAAGCATGGCGCCACGTGGAAATGGCCACTAATTTCTTAAAAGACAGCAGAGCCTCGTTAGAAAAAGTATATTCTTTAGCTCAAAATTTTGTCACTTTTATGCAGAAAGGTATGGACAAAATATCTGAGGATATGAGTGATATCGAAATAGAAACACAGCTTCCAGAAAAAAGAGTGAAAAAGTTGATTTCAGGCGAATAGAAAGATAATGAAGTAAAACTTGTCAAGGAAAAAGAGCTATTTCGTACAAAAATATTTTTGAGTGTAATGGACACCGTAATATAAAACTTGGACTATCGCTTTATAGAACACAAAAGCCTTTATCAGTCATTAAATGTGTTTGATCCTCAAACATTTGCTGACACAAATAATGTACAGCATTGCGATTTTAAATATATTTCTAATTTAGTTCAACTTAGTCTAACTTAGACTCAAGCAAACTTAAAGAAGAACTGTTTTCATTTGCTTCACTTTGGCCTCAAATGTCGGAACCTTTGAAATCAAATAAATTAATTGGTACAAATACAGACTCGTCGGTGGAAAGTGAAGAAGAAATAAATTGCAGAACTGAGAATCAATTATGCCGGTCATGCGTAAAGTGCGCTTTTAAGCTAGTTCATGATTATAATATGTATTCGATGCAGTACAGAGAACTGCATAAAGTCTATAAATATTTTCTTACAATCCCCTTAACGCAAGTAAGCTGTGAAAGAGCCTTTTCCAAGCTCAAAATCATAAAGACAAGACTTCGTTCAAGCTTGAGCAACTCAAACCTGGAATCATCTTTTCTCATGCAATGTGAAAAAGACTTTTTAATAAATATCTACGAAGAAGAAATAATTGGAAGATTATGTGAGAAAAGTGCCGAATTTAAAAGATTTCTTAACTATTAATCATGATTTTTTATTTTTTTGGTCTTGGATACTTTTTTCATACTTTTTATTAGTTATTCAAGTGAACATTAAGAAAAGTGCCACTTTGGATTCTAGAACTTAATTTATTGCCAGTTAAAAAGTAAATTTGTTTCATATACTTTAACGATTTATAAGTAATTTGCTATAAAAATGTTAGTTTATTATTTGGGTATTTTCTATAACTTCGGAATATCAACGTGTCATAGACACTAAACGAGATGTTTGGAAAAGAGAATGTACATTGTGTAATATTTAGGCAAAACCAACAATCGGAGGGAATAATGGGTTTAAGTTTATTTTTAAACATTGAATCACGTATTTCAAAAAATATAAATGAGCATAAATAGAAGAGACAACAGAAGAGCAATATCTGCATGTACCAAGATTATATTTTCATATTAGAATGGATTTTTTAGTTTCGCGGACATTACTTCCAGTGTAAATATTCATTTCCGCCTTAATTGACGTTTTCTAATGAAGCACGTGTGAAGAGCAAAATCCAATTGAAAGTTCCTATTGTACAGGCGCGCACCCAGGAGGGGGCTTTGGGGGCTTAAGCTCCCCCTATGACAAAACTGGACTTGAAGGCCTTAAGCATCAACGACATTTTCAATTTTCCCAAGGTGTCAGAAAAGATTCAAGTCATTAATGCCTCAATATATACTACGCTTTGAATCCAATTGAAATAACAAATACGCACACGTATAATATATATCTTGTCTTACATATCCTCGTCTACAATTTCCAAGTAAGTAAGGCATTGTTTTCAATTAAATCATTCATTGTACAATGTACAGACGCATGAGGCACGAGAATAGGACCTCAGCAAAGCATAGAACTTCAAATCACAGATCGTCTCCCCATCAAAACCAAAATAATTTTAATTTCGAGGATTTGTCATGGAAAGTCATGATGTTTCGCAGTGGCGAATTACAAGTTTGAAGGATCGTTATTGTAAAATTTTTAAAGCTCCTTTCTGTCAAAAACAGAATTCTTTAAAACATTTTTCATGCACATTTTTTTGAATCTATTTCATAAAAGCCCCCTATGGTCGGGGAGAGGGAGGGGGACAATTGCGACATGATAAGCCCGCTCCTGATTTTCTGAGAAACATGCTCGAGAAACAAGAAAACAGATAAAAAGTTAAAACAGGTTATAAAGAATATAAAATAAAAAGAAGCATGAAAGAGAGAGAGAGAGGGGGAAAAAAAAAAAAAAAAACAGAAAAAAGTGACCGAAAGGTATCTTTGCAAAATAAACAAATTAATAAAAAAAAAACTTACACTAAAGTCCTCTGTACTTCTAACTAACTCTGTACTTCTAACTAACCTCTGTACTTCTAACCAATGAAGGCACTGGAAGGAAATTTAAAATTTCAGTACAGAAAACCAAAATAGTTAACTGAAAAATCTTTTCCTATTTTCTCCATTTTGATTTGGAATAAAAATATTTAAAAAAGTAAAAATATTTAAAAAATGGGAGGAAAGGGGCATCCGAACTTAATTCCTCTCATTTTTTCGGCGTTAAAGTTAGAAAGGAATTATAGTTTTAGAGCTTCAAGTTTTGAAAAATTCCGGGAGTAAGTCTGAATGTCCTCATTGAAGATCGTCTAATAATTGGTTTTTGGAACATGAATTTCTAAAATTTTCCGGAGGTGAAAAGCGAGCCCCATTATCGAATATAGCCTACAGCTTTGTTTTTAAAACTTAAATTTCAAAAAAATTAAAAAAAAGCCCCCTTCCTCCCACCAGATAACAATGATAAATTTCGTTTATGGAACTTTAATTAAGAAAAACTGCTGGTGCAGAGTACATGAATCCTATCGCTAAGGCTACCGATAAATGGACAATAATCACATTTTTAAGACTTCAAATTTTGAAAACTTTCCTGAGGAAGACCTCCGAACTCTTAACATCAACAACAATGGAACCGCATTTCTCTAAGCTCAGTTTTGGGGAAAATATCCTGTGGAGAATTCCACATTCCATCCATTTAACTTCATCAAAGATGGTCTACAATGGCACTTTTAAAACTTTTTCAAAAAATATTCGAGGACAGATCCCGAAAACCGTTTAAAATTGAGTTTTGAGATCTTTAATTTCGACAAAAAACATTCAGAGGTGAAAACCGAACCCTTTCTCTAACATCATCAAAGATGCTATATTGAGTTGTTTAGACATCAATTTTGAAAAATTTCGGGTTGAGAGCGGTCGAACCCTATTCTTCCTAAGATTAACTGAGATAGTTATACATTTCGTTTTTGGAATTTCAACATCAAAAAATAGTTAGTGAAAAGTTCCAAAACCCCCATTCATTCTCCTAACATTTTCAAAGAGGGCCTACTATGGTGTTTTTTGGACATCAATTTCAAAAATTTACAATGGGAGAGCCAATGGACTCGTGCTCTTCCTAAGATTAACCAATGCCGTCTTAAACTGCGCTTTTCGAAGTTCAGTATACATAGAAACATTCCTAAACCTCACCCACAAACAATTATGAAAATGGCGTGCAATAATAACGTTTTTATGGCCTCAAATTCTGAAAAAATATTAGATGAGGGCCGGCAACTCTCAAATCTCCCTAACATGACCAAAAGTTGTCTGTCCAACTGTTGTAGTTTTTGGGATCACTTTTTAGAAAATTTTCCGCGGCGAACCCATGAACCCCCTATCCGTATGTTTGAATATTCCACTTTATGTCTTTGTTCATAATAGTAATGGTCTTGATTTGTATCATAACGCTATTCTCGTGAGTGCATTCATTATCTCATCTTCAGTAAGGTTGGAAGATCCTCATAGTATTTACCATTTACTTTCTTACATAAACACAATTTGATAAATAAGTAAAAAATTCACATAAAATTTAACAGAAGCAAGAGAGCTTCCAATCAAAAAAGCAAAGCTTTACACTTTTATTCCGGAAAAAATAAATAAAAAGAAGGAAGGGTAATCTATTAAAGTTAAGTATTTTCGCGATTTTAAAATTTTAATCCAATGGCCTCTGGATATAAAGGGGTATGGGTGCTTGATGTCAGAAATTAGCACCCCCTTAAGTTAAATCCTGGGTGCGCCACTGCTATTGTAAGATCATGGAATTAAAGGGGGGGGGGTAAGATTTTAAAGTATTAAAAAAATAATAATGAATTTTAAATAAATAAATAAATAATAATTAAAAAAGAACACGCTTCTGTATTTACGGGTTTTTTTGAAATGTTCGTTTTAGATTCTTAAAGTACTAGCTAAGAATGGAGGCTAAATCGGTGCCCTTCGACTCAGCCTTCCCACGCCCTTTCGACCACCCAGTTCGGCCCTGAACTACAAATACTTTTTTTTAAATGTAGCGACTACAAACTACTTTTTAATTGTAGTCACTACTTTGCTACTTTTTAAAAGATAAATAAATTAAAAGCATACACTGTTTTAGGATTGACCGAAAAAATTCGAAAAGTGGTTTACATTAATAAATTATCTCATTTGAATATGGAATAGAACTAGGAATTGACTTTGAATTTATTTGTTACTTTTCCTTTTTATTCTTTTTTTTTGCTAAAATTTGTCCTTTTCAGATTTTTTTACAATTTTACGAATATTCGCTAAAAGAAACTATTAAAAGGTTGAAAGAATTCAACCTTCAATTTCTTCTTAATTTTCTTGCCAAGGAATATTTAGGAACATGAAAATTATTTGAAGGAATATAAAAATTATGACGCCAAATAAACCAGTGATATCAAACTGATAGAGTGTATTTCGTCAAAATGTTTTATCTAAAGATCAGCTCATATTTTTATGGTTCTTATTTCTCATTGCGTGCGCTGCTGTACTCGTGCAAGATTTGCACCAGTCAGAGTCAATTAAACCTTGTTTTTTTTCCTTTGTTCTCTTTTTTAAATTTTTTCCATTTATTTATTTATTTTTTTAATTTAAAAGTAGTTTTCCAGAAATCGCTACAAACTACTATTTTTTTTATATTGCGCTACTCACTAATCTACTTTTTTTTTAAACGTTGTGTGCTACACTACAAACTACTAAAAAATGTAGCTACTACAGCAGTTTCGCTACTTGCGTGCTACTTCTGACCACTGCTTACATTTGTCAGCTTCTAGATTAAACAATTAATCCAAGTGAATTTGTGTGTGTGCCCAAAATCTTAAAGCATACTACTTATTGCAAAGATAAAAATAATCCTTTTTGTCTTGTAACCTTGGAAAGTGTATACCAGATCATGTGCTACTAATACTTTGGTTGCTATATGATCATGATTTTGGTTCTTTTGGATCAAAAGGCAATTCTAGACATTATTAAGTAATGTCTTCGTTTTAAGGATATAAAATATATGTAGTATTACTAAAGGTTTGTAATGTATGAGATTACCTGGGGGAAAGGAAATCATTCTAAACTGTTTGATTAAAAATTTTTTTTTCCCTCCTAGGTTTTACAATGCGGCCGCCGGGCACTTGTCGAGATTCTAGAGTACATCTTCCATTTTGCCTCACCCCATCTTCATTTCCTTCAAAGTGGTTTAGGTTTGCATGTGAGATACAACCAGAGATGAATTTGGTTCTTCACAAAGTTGCTCATTCAAAAGAATTTTTAAAAGAGTGCCTGAGTAGGTCAGTGTCCATTTCTGTACCTCAGAACCAGACTAACGTAAGTCCATTTTCGTAACTTTTCAGGAGAGGGGGAAAAACGATTTTCGGATGCATGCAAAGGATGGGACTTGCGCTCTTTTAACGCAGCTAAATAATTGTGAAGAAATTTGTTCTACCGTTAATAGAATACCGTTTTCATGGGTCGATTAGGAATAAGATTCTGTATACAATGCACTAATAAAGTGAAAATCTCCATTTTTGGACTTACGTCGTTCTGGTTCTGAGGTACAGATTTAATGATATTCTTTTCACAATAGATAGCTTTTGTTGTCTGTGTTTTGTATCTACAGTAGACTCTCGATTATTTGCAAGTGGATTATCCGCCAGTGTCTCGGGAAAGAAACTAACACAATCAACTGATTTTTTCGAAAAAGCATGAATTTAAATTTTATTTTTTCTTAACATTTCTTACCCAAGAGTGTGATGTACTTCATCCAATAAATTATTTTACCTGGCGTTATCGTAAGTACCACTTCTTTATAGATTTTATGTGCTTGAGAACCTCAAATACAAATAATTTTTTATGCTGTACCTATCGTCACTGTTTGTACATATCACGTTTTAAGTGTAGTGCAATTATTTTTAAGATAAAGACATTTTTGATCTTCTTTACCCCTTATTCTATGCTCTTTTCGGATTATCTGCGATACCCGTGTCACCCAATTCCATTGAAAAGCAAGAGTGTACTGTAGTTAAATTCTTAATATTGGTAGCATTAAACCTTTAAAAGATTTAAAATATTTTTCAAGAATTTAGGCCAAAAAATCACCTTTTTTGTTGCATTTTTTTGCTTATTTTATATTTACCAGGTCGTCTGAATAGAAAACACAATTGGAAACTATATTTTAGTGGACACCTATCATCATTCATATGAATAATTTGCTACTCAAAATAGAACCCACACAACGTACGATCAAATCAGTAAAGGCCCAAAAGCAGTGCTGGAATGCAGTACGGGCAAAACAGAGAAGGTGCTAAGTGGAAAATACTGATACCAGGAAGTTATTAAGTTTGTAACTACTGCAGAAAGATGGAATGAAGTTTGCCCAGTTTGAATTATGAGCTATGGTTTGGTTTATAACAATTTATGTTGTGAATATTCTGGTAAAATGTTGTGATAATTCTGGTATCACTGGTGAAAAATCAGAGGATTAAGTTAAAAAACTAAGACTCTGTGGGGAAAAAATGACAAAGAACTGATTAACAATGTACTCTTGCCAGAAAAACGAGGATAAATTATGTATCGACAAAAAAAAAAAGTGCTTTACATAACTATTTTTCTAAACATTAAACTGGTTCGTGTTAATAAGTTTGTGTCTTAAATATTTGTTTTATTTACTCTTAGTATCTCTTTGCTCTTATTATTCAAAGCTGATTTGGAAGGAAAATACACTTTCAAGTATATTTTATAGAACCCTGTATTTCTGAAGGATTGGAAAAACTTTGTTAAACCTCCACCCTCAAATTCTGCCAACTTTCGTCCTGTCACCAACGATGGCAGTTTAACATGGTTCAACTGTATGTTCAATTGTTCCTTTTATATCATGTTCTATTATTATTTATTTATTTTTCAGCTTGATAGAAGTGGATGATTTTATTAAAAATATTTTTGAAATATTTGAGGCTGTTTATGACGGACTCACGGAAAGAGAGGTAAACAATTATTATGTTTTAAATATTACTGTTAAATATTGTAAGTAAAATATTAAAAAGATTTTTTCTGTACAAATGCCAAAAAAACACTTTTTGTGCCTCAAAAATTGCAACAAAGCACAAAGACATGGTAAATCTCCACTTTTTAACCAAATCGAACTACCAGTGTCATATGGTTCTTTGTGATGTATTTTACATATATACAGTTTTTATGGTCATTTGAAAATGGGAAATATTTATAAAAAAATTTTTCTAAAAAGTATTATCTGAATTAAATACATAGTGGTGCAAAACTCTAAGATTTAAAAAAGAGTAATATCTCAGTTTGAGCTTGACTACATGTACTACTTTTACACTTAACACGGCAGTATAGACAAAAATAGAAAGAGAGCTTGATACGATCTGGCAAAAGATCCCACAGTAGAGGCAGAGGCTATGCAATGTAATTGTAATCCTTTATTTAGGTTTATATCCCTATTTTTCTTTCTTCTACTACACCTCTGACGGGCAGCCATTTTGGTGCCTAATAGCTACTTTTTCATCACTAAGCAATGAATTTATCTGAAGTTTTAGCTCTGGTTACATAAGATTTTAATTTACATTTTGTGTCATAAATTTATTTTGGATCATCTTTTCAAAATTCTACTAATGAAACATCATGAAGTTTAAAGTTCTGAAATCTATGTATTTTAAATTTAATTTTATGTCTCTATGTAGTTATAAGTAAAAATTGCATTAAATAAATAATTTATTTATGGAATAATAGAATACAGTAAAGACTCGATAATTTGAAGTTTTATAACTCAAATATACCGTATTTTCGGGTAGATAAGCCGCACTATCGTATACGCCGCACTTCCCAAAATTCGGGAGAAAAAAAATGTGTTTCATCAGATACGCCGCATCGGCGTATAAGCCGCATAAAACTTTGTCAAAAATTCAATCTGCGAGAACTTACACCTACGCTGTATACTGGTATTGACATCCTTCAAAAACAATGACAAAGAATTAGTAACATTGATTTGAAAACAGTGTTTCAATATCATAGATAAAGAAAACGTTGTAACATTTTAGAGATAACTGCAACTTGTAGTAACCCTGTTCTACTCTGGTTGGTTTGTGGCGGCCGTTTTTTTAAAAATTATTATTTGTTTTTCGTTTGGATTTACACTGGTTATGGTTGATGTTTTTTTTTTCCTTAATTTATTCCACTTCCTTATCTGATCTAGGAGAACAAAATAACATCTTCAAAATAGATCTTTTCAAAGGCATTGCATTTGTGGTTTCCATGTCAGACTCAAATTTGTTTTGTTTTTAAGCAATAACTAAACATATTCATGCACTTTGAAAAAACAGAAACAAAAAAAGACAAAAAAAAAACTTTAACATCGTATTAGCTGCCATGGCTTATAAGCCGCAGGAGTTAAAATTCAGCTTTTAAACACGTATAAGCTGGGGCTTATCTACCCGAAAATGGAATCTAGAAACTTTTCAAGAGAGGGGCAATTAATTTTTATTACTTACTTTTTACTATACTGATTAATAAGTATCGATCACAAAGGTTTTAGACTTCAGTTCCAAAACATTTCTGGGGAAGAGCTCCAAACTTGTTTAAAATTAAGTTTTTTGAACTTCAATATCAAAAAATCACACTTAAATTAGAAGTCCCTCAAGGGAGAGGCGATCGCCTCCTTTGCTGCTTCCTTGTATCCGTCCCTGCTTATGAAGCTTGTAGGAACTTCATTTAACTCAAATTACGAATAACGCAGCCCCTTGGGACTTCCAATTATTGAGACTAGACTAATGCATTCCATTTTTAATCTCATTTATGTTACTAGAAAAAAAAGGAACCAATGTGCATTTGATTTGTAAAAAAAAATTCTCTTGTCAAGTATCAAAGCGAAAAAAAAATTGCAGCTTTTCCACTTCAAGTTCATTTTAAAAAATTTTGTTATTTTTATCATACAGGTAGAATTAAATTAACAAATAATTAACTGCTTTTCAAATAATGTATTTTTTTAATATGCTTTGCTTAGTGCATTTTAACTTGCTATTGTTGTCTTTGTTATGTAACACCTAACTAACATTTCTCTCTAATATTCTTAGGTTTTCAAAGTATTGTTGGCATCTATAGCTACCTTCTATTAAGTAAATACTTCTCTTATGAAACAAAATTGAGGTTTTGATATGTTTACTTTTTCCATTTTACTCTAGGTATAAGAGTTGGGTATGTTTGCATGTTTCATTCATTCATGTCGTGCATGTTTCACTCTCTCTTAAAAAAAAGAAAAAAAATATTATCCAGTTGATAAAATACAATAAATTATAAATTACAAGTTTCAAAGCTTTATTTTTGAAATTTATTTCTTCATTCACATATCATAGTGTAAACAAAACTAAATACAGTATATTCCCGTTAAATGCGTGGTTAGATTACCCGTTGTTCGGATTATCCACTGGTCTCTTACACTTTATTTTTTTTACCTGTGGTAATGATTTTCTGGTAACAGACAAATGCACTCATTTTAACTTATAGAGAGAGCATTTTTATAGAAGTTTTCAAAGTTTTGTAAAAAGTGATGCACAAGTTCTAAATTTTGTTCAATTTTTTAAAAATTGTGTTTCTTTGATTAAGAAGCATTATCATAATAGTGAATAATTAAAAATAAACTTAAACGAATTAACCAAATTTTGTTAATCACTGAAAGATCAGTAGTATTCTAGAAATTTATGAAATGTTGCAAAATCATGAATTATTCATGCTTCAGAGGTTTGACCTGTAGCAGCAGTATATTGTGTGCAATTACTGAAAATATATCTGTATTGGGGGGTTGGGGATGGTGAAGGAATTTTACTCTTTATTTCTTTGAAAATAAAGAATGATTGTAACAAGTGGTTATTGCAATGAACTATTTGTAATGGTGTTTGCAATACCTTTGTTTTGAAAATCCTGTTCCTTTTTTAATAGGCTGATTAATTTGATCATTATTTCATACTTATATATTACTATCAATAGTATCAGCTAGTTTGTGCAAAGTACTCTTACAGACAGATTTGATCTTTTACGCACGTTGCATAGAAGCTTCAGATAAATATTTTATTTATCATTATGCATTTATTAGGATTTAATATGTATCCGAAAAAACATATACGAATAAATGATGACCAGCAACAAGCTCTGAACCTGGCTTGGCTGGTCCGAGTCAATTTGTCAATGATGAAGATCAAGAGCTCTTTTAAAATTATCCTCCCCCCCCCCTCCATTTCAGTTAACAGCCCCTGATAGTAAACTCTTTACACAACACTCTTGCATATTACATACTGTTTTGCATTTGGTGCTTTTTGCACAAAGCAGTTCCGAAATGTGTGTATCTTCAGATTAAACATTCTCTCTATATATATACTTAGTTTAGAGTTTGAATTTTTGTTCCTCTGATCATAGGATGGAGTCCTCGACCGCTGACGAGTCTAGATTCCCCCTTTTTGTTAATTACTGCTTTAAATTTACCCTTTTCTTATTGTTATTTGTAATTACATTCATTTTTTTGTAACTTTTGCACTAACTATATATACATAATATAAGGTATTTTATGTAACAAGATTGTTCTTCATTTCTTTATTTTTGTTACTGTAATAACAATATTAAATGTTCTTCCTAGCAAGTGAGTTTGGGTCTCATTCGTTCAGACTATTTGTTGAGCCAAACCTCATGTGGTGAGCCATCCATGAAACAAGTAGAGAATAATACAATAGCTTCTGGGTTCTGTGGAATATCTCCTATTGCTAGAGATTTGCATTTGTAAGTTTCACTTCAAATTTCATAATCTAATTTTCTTTTGTTTTTACTCTAACATTTGTTGCTCTTTTTTAAAGATTTGAATAAGTTTTGTTTTTATAGATTCATCCTGAAGAAATTAGGCAGAACTGGCATTGAAAGCAAAGTAAAGAAAAACTTATTTCATTAAAAAACTTATTTCATATTTGCTTAAAATATGCAAGCATGTTTGTTGCTTACAGGGCAACCATTCTATGAGTTTTGGGGTGAATGCCTGTTTTCTAAATTTTAAATTGATTTTTTTTCTTTAAGCTCTTCATTTTATTTAAAATTTTAAAAAAATCACATGTTGTTTTATTATTTGAAGCAAATAAATAATGTCAGCAAAAATTCACTAATTATGTTTTTATGATATACAAAGCAGGAATTTGCTCTGATCTTTTCTTGGAAATTTTTCAAATTTTCAAACCAGGTAGGGAGGAAGTGGGGGCAATCGCCCCTTGTAATCCACTACTGTTAGAAGCTTGATTGCATTATCCACTTATGTTCACTTAAGTTATTTCTTGCAGTTGCCTATTAATAAATGTGATTTGGAAATGTCAAGAGGAATGAAACTAGCATGGGACATTTATGGCAATCCCGAGTGAGCACTCTCTTTTGACAATAATGTAGTATTGAATATCTTTTTTAAATTTTCATAATACCTTTTAAGATCTTTTTTTTTTTTTTTTTTTAATGTGCACTCAAATGTATTTTTATGCACTCCTTTTTTCTCCAAAATTTAGTTGTAATTCCCAATTATTGTTGTTTTTTTTTAAATGCTAAAAAAAATGATTTAGCTGCTTATGAAGTTTCTGGTGGGGAGAAGGATCTAATTTCCTTCATATGGTCTCTGTTCCTTAGAAACATTTTGAGGATATTCGCATATTAATATTTAAAGTACTAAATTCATTTAATTATTTGAAATTTTTTTTGTTTAAAATTAATATTGTGAAACAATAAATAAATTACACTTATCTGAAGTTAAATTTAGTTCCTCTTTATTATTTTTCGAAAAAATATCTATTGCATTTCAGTTTAAAATACTGTATTTATCTTGAAAAGTAGCATCAGAAATAACTAATTCAAAACTGATTGATTGTTTTTAAATAAAAGTGTGTATTGCTTGAATCCTAAACTAAGAAGGGTTCAAGCTTTCAAATTTCACATAGTTAACTTCTGCATGACTGTTTAATTTTATTTTTGCTCTAACTATGCAATGCATTTCCAATTGTTTCAAAAATTTAAATGATGACCGAAACTAATAGAAATTATATTAAATCAGAAAATGAAAATAGTTGATTTTTTTCCTCAAGTTGTTGCTTTATTCTAATGAATCTTTCTGTAGATTCTGCTAATGAGGCTAAAGTCAAAGAGCTAAAAAAAATTTTATTCAATCACATGAACTAAGAAAACTTTTAACTAAAAAAATGTTTCAAGATTTGTCACTATTTGGAAAAAGGAAAGTAATTGTAATGCATAGCTGAAACAAAAAAATAACGTAAATAAAGCGCAAGTTGTCAAGAAAAATTTTGTATAGTTTGTGCTTCATTTACTTTGTTTTTTCATTTCAGTCTTATTTTAGCACAAAGTTCATTTGACCATTTTGCATTTAATTGTAATACGTGTCTTTCAGCGCAGTTATCCTATTTGTGGTTGAAGAAGCAACATTTAACATCTCCGACCAACGGATTTTGGAATATCAAGTAATGAAATTGGAACCCCGAATCAGAGTAATGAGGTTGACATTTATTGAGCTGAGAAGCTGTGCCATCTTGAAGGATGAGAAGCTCTTTGTGTAAGTAGTTTTGAAAAGAGTAGGCTTCACTTGTATTCTGGAAGTAATTCAGTAGTTTGATGTTTTAATTTAGGAAAAGACAAAAAAATTTCAATCATTAACAAGCAATTTTCTGTGATACAGATGCTAGGTTAATTTATACATCAAAATTAAGCAACAGATAATTTGTTGTTTAAAAATAAGAATAGAAAAAACATTAAAATGGAAAACTAGCTCGTCTGGTAATATTTTTTTATCTACATAGTACTTTGAATGAAGAAAAAAGAATGAATACTTATTTTCATCAAATGTCTGTCAAAACACTTTTAGGTGCCCACTACCCTAAGCAGTCAAATTTGTTTAGAAAAGGTGGCTATGGCAGGAAGGATTTAGTATTATACATCTCATTCTTTTGATTGATTACTGGAAAATCGCAAATTTTCAGAGTTATAAAAGTAAAATGAGAGTTATCCTAAGTGTTGCATGCAAATTTGTTTATGTGTTTCAGTACTTAAATGTCTAAAAAGGTTAAGCTCTGCATTTATTTGTTAAAAATGTATCATTTTGTAAATCAAGGTAATTAGTGAGTTATTATTATCTTTCTTTTTAAATAGAAGAGGTAGAGAGGTGGCACTGGTGTATTATCGTGTTGGATATGCCCCTGACCATTATGAGCCAAAGGTGTGTATTTTCTTTGTTATGAAAAATTAAATGACGAGTTACATCATTCATTTCCAATTTTGAGCATCAATTTCAATTTAGTATAACCAATTGCTGCTCCTCCCCCCCTGCTGATTTAAAATTAATCACTATTTAGTATTGTTTATTTCAGATTATACTTTTGAAGTTCAGTGTAATAGATTTTTGTCAGCTGTTTCTTAAGGGTTGATGTTAGCTCGTCTTCCACTTACAGGACTGGGAGACGAGACTCCTGATTGAACGCTCACAAGCCATCAAGTGTCCCTCTGTGGGCTACCAGTTGGCTGGAACGAAGAGGGTGCAGTGCTACCTTGCACGGGATGGAATCTTGGAGCGGTTCACCACCCAGGAAGTAGCTGAAAGGCTTCGGCAAGTCTTTGCATTTCAGTGTTTCTTAAACGAGGTAAATACGAGAAACAAAATGCATGGAGAACAGTTTGCATGATGAAGGTGGGAAACCACTCCTTTGTTTCAAGCATGGGGGGATTTTTGCAATTGATGATACCATCCATATCTCTAGTTGACATGCTTTTGGTACACATAATAAGCTTGTACTCACTAAAACAAAATTAAATTGTTACACTTTCAGTGATGTATGAACTACATATTTTCTGCTGTACATGATAGTGATGGTTCTAATTATTTTAAGACAGTTTAAATATGAAATACTCTGTGTACGTGCTTTACAGCAGTGCTATTTAACCATTTTGCAAAATACTTGCATACTTATCTAGATAGTGTGCTGCTTATCCAAACTGCATCTAATCTAACTTCTTCCAATTGACGCAATGAGAAGCAAAACAATGTAAATGGTTTTAAAGTTTTGAATGAAATGAATGTGAGTTTAAGCCCTAAGTATGCTTTTATTTTAAAAAAAATTATAAATTATTCTGTGTAACAGCTTCTACCAGGGCTCATAGTACCATCTCTTGTCTCAAATTCATTTTAAGATCTTTTGTTGGAGAATAGTTTTTATTCTCTACATTTTTCATGATGATAGAAGAACCCAACCACTGTCATGGATTCAAAATTAAGGTCATAATCCACAACATTGGTGTCAATGTTTTGGAAAGATTGACAGTTTTACCATCAATGTTTTATAGTCAATGCATTTTTTAAATGCCAATGTTTTACAATTCAGCAAAAAAGTTTTGAAAAATATGCTATAATTATTTTTATTAAAAAGTAATATTGTTAATCAGCAACTGCAGTATCTATCTCATTAGAAAAATATTATATAGTTACAATCAATGTTTTACAGTTGATGTTTTTTCCATGTTGATATTTTTTGTGCCAGTAAAAAAAATCATAAAAATGTGAGGTAAAAAGTTACATCATTAATGTTTCTCACTGGAAAAAGTTTTCTATGGGGTTATTCCATGTAAAATCAACAAATGGGCCGTGCTTCACCATTTTTGATTTTGATCAAATTTGGTAGGTTATATGCAAATATTCTGTACCTCCAAACCGTTTTATTTTTTTCTCGAAAAAATTTTATTCTCGAGATATAGCCATTTTTTTGCTCCGCCGATGAGTAAAATTCGGCATTTTTTATCTTTTTTCCAAAAGCTCTGGTAAATTTATTTAAAAAGGTAAAAAGATCAACCATGACTTATTTTAAAGCTAAACAAATAAACTTTCATTTGTGCATTGAAAGAAACGGTTTGAGTTAAGCCTAAATATAAATTTTCCCGTGTCAATTCGCGATTCAAAAAGTGCCGTTTTCGTCATTTCAAGCATGAAAAAATATACGAAGGACTGACAGTGGAGTTCTAATTTTTTTTCTCTTGGACCCAGTTATAGATACTAGAAGCACAGAAAAAAAAATAAGATGATACCAGTAGTCCTTCATTGTGAAAAAATTGCTTAAACTTGAGAAAAAATGAAAATTGTCCTTTTTCACTCCCCAAAAACGGCCTGTGGAACAGGTAGTAAAAATTTACAAATGCATGGAGTAAGACGGTGTTATATTGCCCTTTAAAATGAAACAAAAACTGTCTTGTTATTCCAAGGCATTAAAGATATATAAGTTTTCAAACTATGAGAAAAAATGAAAAAATCCTTTTTCACTCCCCAAAAACGGCCTGTGGTAGTAATAATTTGAAAATGTATGGAGCAAGAAGGTATTACATTGAACTTTAAAAGGAAACAGAAATTATCTTGTTATTCCAAGGCATTAAAGAGATATAAGCCTTCTAAGTTAGATGATTATTATGAAAAAATACATTAAGCTTGAGAAAAAATGAAAAATGGCCCTTTTACTCCCCAAAAATAGCCTGTGGAACACTTAGTAAAAATTTACAAATGCATGGAGGAGGAAGGTGCTACATTGCCCTTTAAATTGAAACAAAAACTATCTTGTTATTCCCAGGCATCAAAGAGATAAGACCCTTTGAAAATTGAAAATTCATGCATGATTTTTTAGCATAAGTTAAAGCAATTATGAACATAAATAAAGTCTTTTCATGGAAGATCTCTAAAAATATGTATCATCAAATATATAATTCAAAATATATCGTAAAATGGTTGTAATTTGTTTGTAATGTTGACACATCGGAAAAAGTTGTACTTAAAACCAGTGATCCGAATGTCCACACATCAATTAAAATTGGTTTTAAAATTTAACTGCATGCGCTAAAAAGTTTCTAGTTTTATTTACATTTGAATGAAATTACAATTTTTTTTTTTTTTACAAAAATCCTAAATGTCTACATCCTTTTCGAAACAGCTACAACTAAAGATTTTTGCTAATTGGTTTTTTGTTAGAGTTTATCTTCATAATATTTAGTTGTACATCCATTACAAATTAAAAGAAAACTCCGATAGCAGAAACACTAAAAAATCTTGCATGAATTTTCAATTTTTAGAGGGCTTTATCTCTTTGATGCCTGGGAATAACAAGATAGTTTTTTTTTCAATTTAAAGGGCAATGTAGCACCTTCCTCCTCCATGCATTTTCAAATTTTTACTAAGTGTTCCACAGGCTATTTTTGGGGAGTGAAAAGGGCCATTTTTCATTTTTTCTCAAGTTTAATGTATTTTTTCATAATTATCATCTAACTTAGAAGGCTTATATCTCTTTAATACCTTGGAATAACAAGACAGTTTTTGTTTCCTTTCAAAGTCCAATGTAATGCCTTCTTGCTGCATACATTTTCAAATTATTACTACCTGTTCCACAAGCCGTTTTGAGGGAGTAAAAAGGGATATTTTTCATTTTTTCTCATAGTTTGAAAACTTATATATCTTTAATGCCTTGGAATAACAAGACAGTTTTTGTTTCATTTTAAAGGGCAATGTAACACCTTTTTACTCCATGCATTTGTAACTTTTTACTACCTGTTCCACAGGCCATTTTTGGGGAGTGAAAAAGGCCAATTTTCATTTTTTCTCAAGTTAAAGCAATTTTTTCATAATTAAAGACTACTGGTATCATCTTATTTTTTTCTGCGCTTCTAGTATCTATAACTGGGTGCAAGAGAAAAAAAAATTAGAACCCTACTGTCAGTCCTTCATATATTTTTTCATGCTTGAAATGATGAAAACGGCACTTTTTGAACCGCAAATTGACACGGGAAAATTTATATTTAAGCTTAACCCAAACCGTTTCTTTTTATGCACAAATGAAAGTTCATTCGTTTAGCTTTAAAATAAGTCATGTTTGATCTTTCTATCATTCTAAATAAATTTACCAGAGCTCTTTCAAAAATGCCGAATTTTACTCATTGGCGGAGCAAAAAAATGACTATATCTTGAGAATAAAATTTTTTCGAGAAAAAAATAAAACAGTTTGGGGGTACAGAATATTGGTGCATATTTCCTACCAAGTATGATTGAAATCAAAAATGGTGCGGCACGGAAATTTCTGAAAATTTGTTGATTTTATATGGAATGACCCTATAATTATCATTGGCGTCTTACGGGCAATGTTTTTAGAGACAAAAATAATGTGAAATACTGAATGAAGTGATGTAACGAGGTGTTCTGTAACAAGGAGCTACTTTACATTCAAATGCCTTTGTAATGTATTTGAAAAAAGATTGTTTTGTAACATCAATGTTTGAAAACCTCTATCTATTTTGGTTGATGTATCAATACCATCGATGTTTTAATTTCTATCATCAGTATTTTAAAACATCAACACTGCACAACTGGTCATATAACCTTCTCTTTCAGTGACCAAAGATAGGCTATAAGTGCGTTTTGGAGACTTATATTTTGAAAAGTTTGCTCCCCAGACCCCTATTTATGTGCGAAAATAACACTTAAGACTCTTTTCCAGAAATTACCAC
>JAXGGA010018049.1:0-22921 GCA_038373865.1 Uloborus plumipes | reverse complement strand
CGCGCTAGAGCAAAAACTACTGAATGAAATCGAACAAAAATTTTTGCACATATGTACCACCATGTGAACTGGTGCACCTGACTTTTTTTAGCGAATTCCTCCAAGGGGGGTGGAGCAATCGCACGTGTTCTGCGCGGGGGTGATTGCTATATCTCAGGAAGTAACCGGCGGAATCAAACGAAAATTGGTCCATAGGTAGATCCTACTGAGTACAGGTGCTGATTCAATTTGTTTGTCAATATCTCCAAGGGGGGTGGAGCAATCGCACGTGTTCTGCGCGGGGGTGATTGCTATATCTCAGGAAGTAACCGGCGGAATCAAACGAAAATGGGTCCATAGGTAGACCCTACTGAGTACAGGTGCTGATTCAATTTGTTTGTCAATATCTCGAAGGGGGGTGGAGCAATCGCACATGTTCTGCGCGGGGGTGACTGCTATATCTCAGGAAGTAACCGGCGGAATCAAACGAAAATTGGTCCATAGGTAGACCCTATTGAGTACAGGTGCTGATTCAATTTGTGTGTCAATATCTCAAAGGGGGGTGGAGCAATCAAAAGTGCTTATTTTGTCATTGCACCTACTGTATCTCGGGAAATATTGCTGCGATTTGAATGAAATTTGGAATAACACTAACCCAATATGAAAGCAAGCATCGATTAAATTTTGGCGCCAATCGCCATAGGGGGAAGGTGGGGTGATTTTTGCGCTTAGTCAACAATGCGAAAAATTAATTCATTAAAAATCGCTTTCACGCTATTTAATTATCAAAACAGCTGAAAACTTTCAATGATTGAAATTTTTAACTGTTGCCAATATCTTTTTACTAACAAATAAAATGTTTGCAATTTATCTTAACAAGACTTTTGCAATGATTTCCAATTTCGCTCATTGATTCTGCATTTGCAGGGTTATTACGATAATTGGGAAATTGGAGCTGTCTCCAATTACTCGGGCGAGTATGTATTTTATTTTGTAACCGGAATTCATAAGATAGATATAGAAGAAAGTTTCGTGACGGCCACGACAGCTAGTTTATATATCCGAAGAAAAAACGCGTGCAATCACAAAATGAACTATATATCTGAAAAACCAATGAAATGCAGAAAAGTATGAAAACTAATCAAATACGGAAAAAATATAAAAAACAAATTTAAATATATTAAATATATAGTAATTCGCTCATTAATTCTTGCAATACTTTTTCAGGTTACTTTTTTGCAACTTTGAAACCTTTTCTGTGTTCCTGTACCACTTGAAGAAGACACTGTCTTTGTTTTTCGTCGTTAGTGGTAGTCTTAACAAATGCTTCAATAAGGGCCATGCCACGCTCCGTATTGTCGTTTACAATCCTCAGTTTCTTTGGTAGTACAAAGCCTTGTTGGTAGCCATCTTAAAGATTTGAATGCTCAGGTTCAAGCAGCTGATATATTTTGAGTTTCTTCTTTACATGAATAAGGACGCTAAAAATATTCCAAATCATTTCTTAGTGCTTGCACAAAAAGGGTTGCTGGGAACCCAGCTCTTAGATATTATTTCCCATTAGGGTCATTCCACGTCAGTTCACCCGGTCATGTAACCCATGTCCTCGGATTTTGATAAAATTTGGTGTATTTAATACTTTTATGGTGGTAAGTAACCATATGAATTCTTTTGCCCATATGTGACCTGGTTTTTGTTTTACAGGCCGTCAAACTTTTCAAAAAATTGCATTTTCTGTCAACCGCTAAGCCTAATCTGCATGTATACGTATCTCTTCAGTAAATTGTGACGGGTGCAGAAATCTTTCAATATTTCCAAAAATTCTCAGATATGTTGCTGAAAGTATGAGGATTTAATAAAAAAATACTTGAAATTTATATAATATAATTTTGTTTGAATAAAATTTGAATAAACTACGACAAGCATTTTTTTTCTTGTGCAAAACATGAGTTTACTTAAGTGGCATTTCACGAAAAGGCGGAGGTCCTATTCAATAATGGAAGCATTCGAAATGAGCCTGAAGGTGTGTTCTATCATTGCAAAGAATAAAATTAGTGGTTTTTTTCGTTTTCTTGTTGCTGTTGCACAATATACACATTTCAGTATCAAAATTTTTGAAAAAAAGTTCTAGTCATTTTCCTAACCTAAATTTCACTGAAAAGCAAACATACCTTTATTTTTAAGTGTATTTACAGCCCTATTATGCTACTTAAAAATCATCTTAATCCCTTATTAAGCAGAAAGAAAAGTGAGAAATAATTTATGACTTTCAAATTCAGTTGTTAAGTTCAGCAAAATATCAGATGTAGAAAAAAGATGTGCAAAACATGAATTTACTTTAGTAGCTTTTTATGAAGAGGCGGAGGTCATATTCAATAATAGAAGCATTCGAAATAAACCTAAAGGTGTGTTCTATCATTGCAAAGAATAAAATTAGTGGCTTTTTTTCGTTTTCTTGTTGCTATTGCACAATATACACATTTCAGTACCAACATTTTTGAAAAAAGTTCTAGTCATTTTCCTAACTTAATTTTCAATATTTTTTGCGTAAAAGAAGCATTGTTCATGCTTTTGTAGCATAAAAACGTATTATATTTAGTTTTAATGAATTATAATTGTATTGAATGTGCGAAGAAGAGATAGGATAGCACAATCTTTAAAGTAAAAATAATAATTAAAAATGTGAGTTTCTGAATATTATCGGATTGTTTGTCTTTGAAGTGTTTGTGTGATCCTGTTTTCAGCAAATTTAAGGAATATACTGTTTGATATTTTAACGCTCAACCTTCCTTGCATTTGCGCATGTATCAGGTCTCTTCTTATTTTATCAAAATATGGGTCATAGTGATAAGAGGGATAAAGAATGTGAGTGGATTTTCTATTTTGGTTTGTTTGTTTTTCATTGGATTCGCTTATCAGGAAGGTTGGTTTGCGCTGATAAATAATAATAGGAGATAATTAAAAAGCTAGAGCCCCGGACAGACATAATTCAATAAAAATAAACTAGAAATTTCAGCATCCAGTTAAGAGCAAATACAGCTTTCGACACTTGCTATTGGAGTTTAAAAGAAAAAAATTGAAAATTTTCAAGTAAGTGACTATGCTGGATTTGAAGCAAGACTATCTTTTACCTAAGAAAGGACTATTATCTTTACTATAACCAAGAAATGGTAAGATGTTAGATGAAATAACTACGTCAAACGGTCCGTAACATAAGATTCTGGAAGATGTTACTATTCTCTTCAAAAGGAGATTGAATATGTACAAAATAAGTATTCCGAATATTTCATGATAACGTGACTTCAACAAGTACTGTCCGACGTCGGAAATGCAAGGAAGGTCGAGCGTTAAAATATCAAACAGAATATTCCTTAAATTTGCTGAAAACAGGATCACACAAACACTTCAAAGACAAACAATCCGATAATATTCGGAAACTCATATTTTTCATTGTTATTTTTTCTTCAAAGACTGTGCTATCCTATCTCTTCTTCGCACATTCAATACAATTATAAATCATTAAAAATAAATATAATACGTTTTTATGCTACAAAAGCATGAGCTATGCTTCTTTTACACAAAAAATATTGAAAAATAAGTTAGGAAATGACTAGAACTTTTTTCAAAAATGTTGGTACTGAAATGTATATATTGTGCAATAGCAAAAAAAAAAAAAAAAACGAAAAAAGCCACTAATTCTGTTCTTTGCAATGATAGAACACACCTTTAGGTTTATTTCGAATGCTTCTAATATTGAATATGACCTCCGCCTCTTCATAAAAAGCTACTAAAGTGAATTCATGTTTTGCACATCTTTTTTCTACATCTGATATTTTTCTGAACTTAACAACTGAATTTGGGAGTCATAAATTATTTCTCACTTTTCTTTCTGCTTAATAAGGGATTAAGATGATTTTTAAGTAGCATAATAGGGCTGTAAATACACTTAAAAATAAAGGTATGTTTGCTTTTCAGTGAAATTTAGGTTAGGAAAATGACTAGAACTTTTTTTCAAAAATTTTGATACTGAAATGTGTATATTGTGCAACAGCAACAAGAAAACGAAAAAAACCACTAATTTTATTCTTTGCAATGATAGAACACACCTTCAGGCTCATTTCGAATGCTTCCATTATTGAATAGGACCTCCGCCTTTTCGTGAAATGCCACTTAAGTAAACTCATGTTTTGCACAAGAAAAAAAATGCTTGTCGTAGTTTATTCAAATTTTATTCAAACAAAATTATATTATATAAATTTCAAGTATTTTTTTATTAAATCCTCATACTTTCAGCAACATATCTGAGAATTTTTGGAAATATTGAAAGATTTCTGCACCCGTCACAATTTACTGAAGAGATACGTATACATGCAGATTAGGCTTAACGGTTGACAGAAAATGCAATTTTTTGAAAAGTTTGACGACCTGTAAAACAAAAACCAGACCGCATATGGGCAAAAGAATTCATATGGTTACTTACCACCATAAAAATATTAAATACACCAAGTTTTATCAAAATCCGAGGACATGGGTTACAAAATCCCGTTTTCCTGGGTGATTTGACATGGATTGACCCATTAACGATAAGAATGTGAAAGAAATCACATTCATATGTTACGAATACCTTTTGTTTGTCCAGCTGCAAGTTTGAACTGGTTGGGAAATATCCATAACTTGAAGCCATAAAGAATCTTCAACACAGATATAACACGAGGAACCACTCCTGGGACACGAAAAAATACACCAAGAGAAGGTGCTCTGCTCAAGAAAATCGCACTAAGCTCTAGTATCTTCCTTGGACACTTCTTTTACATGGGTCATCAGAAGTTAACTTTGCGCAACTTCCATTACTAGTTGCACGTTGCTCTGAATGTGCTACCAACTCCTCAACCTCATCGTTCCTCACTCCAGGTTTAAAATTAGAATGTTTTATTCTGGACTATGATTGCTAAAACCGCTTAAAAAGCAGTATTGTAGATCCAATGGCAGTGGATGGTTCCACGCAATTGCGTGAACATCGCATCTGACATTGCACGCAATCAAATACCCCAATTCTACCTATTTCTTGGTTTATCGGTTAAAATACCGAGAGACCAAGAGTAGAATAGATTTCGGTTGTAATACCACAGAAAACACAATGTCTAAAATATAATGGCGGAAAGCACAATATAAAAGTTGCTTCCCTAGTTTTTTTTCCCCAAGTTCAAACATGCTCCAACTTTAGTACCGGCAATGCATGTCGTATTGAAACACATACCACGTACGAGCTCAGTAAGTTCCCATTTATCTAACTGGTTATCGTACAGCAGCATTTTCCGTAGCAATTCCAATGCCTGACTAACTTACTAGAACCCAGAAGTAAATCATCAATGCTTGTGGTCCTGATACTAATACTGGTATGAAACCCGCCGATCATCCTTCATTTTCCCAATATATTTTGCATAAGTGTTTCGTTCCAGTGAACTATCAAAGGAAGTCCTAGATTTAAACGACTTTTGTAAGTTAACGGCCAATTCAGAGCGAATAGTTTGCATTTACCGTTTTATGGACGTTGTCAAATCCTCCCCATTTTGACCCATACTTTGTACTGTAGCAGCTACTATCAAAGTGGCTTTCTGTCACTTATACTGGGCCCTGTCTAGAGTGGATGCTAGGTGTTTTAGCCAAATAAACTCATACACCTCAAACAACCGAAAAGAAAACAGAAACCACAGCCCGAGCTTGCAGCTGCATTTTCTACCCAAACTCAGGTAAGAGATAATGCAGCTTTGGAGCGGGGGGGGGGGGGGGGTAATCGTTACAACTCACTTTGAGCTATTATTTTATTGACTAATTACTTAGTAGAGTAAACTAACGTTTTAAGTTATTCCATTTTATATGAAGAATAATATTATTTCGGGTAATGAAGCTATATACTCCAACTCTCGAAATTGCTAATTTTCAATAGAATTCGATTGCGTTGAGCGACCTCTAAATATTATTTAATTGAGCTAAAATTTTACATACATCACATTCATGAATAGTGTACAAAAACTGCGGGGTAAGACCAGAGAAATTCAAAAAAATTTTTTTTTGAATCACCCTAATATACATATATATTGCAAAAAAATATTTCAATACTATCCCTGAATGTGCCGAATCGCTGTCCGAATTTGCCGAATGAGGAAGATGTTTGGGAGGTCCCGGTGACCTCCCTGGACCTCCCTTCGGGGCGCTCCTGGGCTTGAGCCCTTTAGCTACCCCGTAGGCGCGCCACTGATGATGAAAAGACTACTTCTATAACCGTTTCACTGCGTGAGTGTAAGATTGTATTCAGTAGCGTTAAGGGCATTGAAGTTAGTTCAAAATGGAAGTTCCAAAAGCGCAATTTTAACTGATTTTCGATGTTTTTAGGTGTTTGAAGAATTTTCCTTGAAAAATTTTGAAAACTGAAACCCAGGAAACGAAATTTTAGATACTCCCTTCTTAATTTTTGTGGGAGAACTCTTCGGAGAAGTAAGATTTTGAACACGTTCTTATTTTCAGACGAGGTAGAAAAAAAAGGGGGGGGGGGGAGGTGAAAGAAAGGGGAGAAGGGCACGCAATTAATTGACTAATAATTTATATCAGTTGAAGATTAAAGTGTCGTGAGTTCTTTTTGAAAAAAAAATAAGATTTTAACCCAATATTATTTATTTTTGTTCTTAAAATCGCTTAGTTTTAACAAAGCGCATTTTTTACTTCTCTTCAGTAATAAAGAATATTTAAACAAAAACCATCAACTCAGCATTCTGTATTGTGGGCCCTAATTCTCTGGTTGCCGTTTTGGTTAGAGCAGTGTTTCACAACTTTTTTGAGCTCATCGCCCCCTTTAAGGCGGTGACTGACACTTATCGCCCCCCCCCCCCTTCTTCCTCGAAAAAAACGTAAGTAAGTGAACATCGATATTATTAAAAATATAAGCAATTTTAACCAATCAGTTTTAAACTAAAAATATTAATAAATAAATAAAATACCTTTCTTTTTTTATTTCACAAAGCGAACTGATAAGCATTTGATGGGTAATATTTAACTTAGATCATCGACGTACTTTTCAAAAATAGAAGTACATTTTTCAAGAAATTATTTTCCTTTCTACACTGAAATCTGGGGAAATTAAAATCATTGAAAAATAAAATTTGAAAGAAAATATATTGAAAATCTGGAAATTCATAAAATGGACAATGAATGACAAAATACTTCCTATGGTTCAAGGAGGAAGCTCTTGAACTTTAATTAGTTTTTTCTTTAACTTGTGATTAATTAATTGTCTGAACTCTGAACAACCGGTTTCGTTCATGTTTACACACAAATTCGGTTTTCGACACCCCTTTACTACTAGTGTTTTCTCTTCTAAATACCCATCACCCCCTATCGCACCTTTAGAATTTACCGCCCCTTTGAGGAGGCCAAATTGCCCCTTAGGGGGCGATCGCCCCCCCCCAGGTTGAGAATCACTGGGTTAGAGGGTAACGGGAGAGGAGAGATCTCTACCAAAATTTTTAATCCCTAAAACGCCATTTTAGGCAATTGACCTCGTTGTTAGAGAAAAGGCAAGTCTTCCAGAAATTTTCGGAAATTTATCAGAATATAGAAACAGAAATTTACTATTCCTCCAGAAGTGCTCTGGAGCTGAAGTCATAATATTGTAATTTTAAGGTATCTTTGGTGATGGGGACATTTGGGGAGGGGGAAGGGGAGTTATCGCATGATCTCACCTGGAAATTTTCCGCAACTTAAAGTCTAACAGTGGAATTTTAGGATGTTTTTGGTCTTTGTCATGGAGGTTATGATAACCTTCTGATTCCGTGCTTCTTTATAATTAGTTGCCCTCTGAAGTTGGCAGTCGGGGCACGGGTTCCGAATTTCCCCCATAAATCTGGCACTGGAAAGCACCTATCTTTTCGTTACACTACTCGTGAAAAGATTAAAAATTACCATCCACCTCCAGCTATGCGGCACGGTTTGCTATAACCTCTCGTTCGTTTGCTTTTTTAAGGCAAAAGCTCAACTCATCGGGTGAAAAATGCTCTTATGTTTCCCTTTAACTTACATGTTTGTACAACTCATATTTTACGTTTCATACTGGCAACTGTAAACATCGGTAGTGTTTTCTTGGAGAACATTTCATTGTTGATGAATTTTAATAAGCCCGCCTCCAAATAAGTAAGTAAATACCTTAATTGCCCCTTAAACGGGAGACCCCAGTACAATAAGGCCCTGCGAGGGGCCGCTATAGCCACAATATTAAGGGACGATAATCATTTAGAATTTTGACGTTGAGGCAGGCCGATTATGTTTTTTTTTCTTTTTTCTTTCTTTTTTTTGACAATAGAGTATAAGTTGCCGTAGGTACGACCCTGGATTTAAGATATTCAAATCGACAGATGTTTAAATTTTTCTAATAATTTACCTGACAGTAGTAGTTTTGGGAATGTATCTGATAACTTCAATAGAATAATAGAGATGTGAAAAGTTTTAGAAAGTTCTACACCATAAATTGAACTAATCGTAGCAAAATACTTTCAAACAGATTAAACATCAGTTAAATATTGCCACATATCTTTTTATTTTGATATAGTTTTTTTTTACATTTACCTAAAGGCAAAATAATTTGTCGGCGCCGGCCCCTTGCTCCTACACCATAAATTGAACTAATCGTAGCAAAATACTTTCAAACAGATTAAACATCAGTTAAATATTGCCACATATCTTCTTATTTTAATATAGTTTTTTTTAACATTTACCTAAAAGCGAAAATACTTTGTCGGCGCGGGGCCCCTTGCTCCTGCATCATAAATTGAACTAAACGTAGCACCATACTTTCGAACGGATTAAATACCAGTTAAATATTGCCAACTAGCTTCTTATTTTGATATTGTTTTTTGTTAACATTTACCTAAAGGCAAAAATAATTTGTCGGTGCGGGGCCCCTTGCTCCTACAGCATAAATTGAACTAAACGCAGCACCATACTTTCACACATTAAACATGAGTTAAATATTGCCAATTAGTTTTTTTATTTTGATATAGTTTTTTTTTCTCAGCAAAGGCAAAAATAATTTGTCTGCGCGGGGTCCCTTGCTAGAGCGGGGCCCGATTGGGCAAAATCGGTCCAATCGGCCTAAGACCGGCCCTGGCCTCACAGTTGATATAAAGCTTTTAATAAATCAATTCTCCTAGTTTGAATAAATATACATAGATCATGTTGCAACCTTTTTCATGTGGCGAAAGATTTCTTCTTACTTCAGTGCTTTTAGATAACCTCTAATTTCCACAAAGAATAAAAGTCTTGAATTAAATTGCTACTAATTATTATAAAAATTAAAGTAAAAGTACTCCTAAATTGGAGTGCTCACCACAGACCCCCCTCACCTTTTTTAAATTTATATGTCCAATTAACATAATTAACAATGTGTTAATGTAATAATTTTGATAATAGTATGAAAATTGGTTCTAAGAAATTTGATAAAATATTGAAATTATTTTGTGAAAATTAGGAAAATCGAAAAAAAATCTTTTTTCGGAAATAAATTACTTACTATTTCTAAACTCAGAACTGTATAAGAGAGAAAAAAAAGTGATGGTAAAATTGGTAATATTAAAAACAATCATCCACATCATTAATCGGCTTAGCCGATCAATCAGCCGATTATCAATAACCGATTAATCGGTAATCGGTCAATTTGCTTATCGGTGCATCCCTAGTTGAAACACCATCTATTTCTGTTGAAATTTAAAATGCTGACATCCACAGGTTCTCACTGCATACCAGATGACTGTCAACAGCTTTATTTAAATCAGGAATGGTATTTTTTTAATATATATAACATTTACTTTTGTAAAATCACATCAAATTGTAACGTGAGTCACGTGGAATTGCCCAGTAGTGATTTTAAAGAAATGAAAATAATGTCGAGCCCCCCCCTCTTTATCCATGTAATTACAGAACTGTTTTTTACTCATGATAATGAAACTTTTTGTTAAAGCGACAGCAGTTAGGTGATTTTCCAAAACTTTCACTCCTTTCCTAGGATTCTGATATATACAGGGTGTCCACTCCAATCGTGGACCAATAGCTAATTTCTAAACCGTTAGAGATAAGCATATAGTTTATTTAGGAAAAAATCTCCAAATTATAAAAGGAATTTTGGGTCTATTCAATGTTTTTCAAAAAATCAAATTTTGAAAGAGTTACGAAATTTAAATTTTTATACAGCCCCCCAGTCCTATCAATCATATTTAGTAAAACATTCTTGACACTGCAACGTTTAAAACTAAAAAAAAATCACTGTTCTACCACAAAAATTGACCGAGTTATGACGTTTTGAAAAATCAAGATTTTGAAGGATTTCGCATACGGTCCCTTAAACGATCTCTCGATGACGTCATGAAACAATGCAAAATCTTGATTTTTCAAAACGTCATAAATCGGTCAATTTTTGTGGTAGAAGAGTGATTTTTTTTAGTTTTAAACGTTACAGTGTCAAGAATGTTTTACTAAATATGATTGATAGGACTGGGGGGCTGTATAAAAATTTAAATTTCGTAACTCTTTCAAAATTTGATTTTTTGAAAAACATTGAATAGACCCAAAATTCCTTTCATAATTTGGAGATTTTTTCCTAAATAAACTATATGTTTATCTCTAACGGTTTAGAAATTAGCTATTGGTCCACGATTGGAGTGGACACCCTGTATATACTGCACTAAGCTAATCCCTGACGCATGGATTGGATTTTAAGCCGTGAAGGCAAAATAGCCCAATAATTTACTCAAGCCTATTGTTTCAACAGTGTTCCACCTAAAACCACCACAACAGACCCGATTTAAGAACTTTTTTCGATTATGCAATATTTTTCACAGAAGTCTTGTGCTCAGAGGTTTTTTGTATAATTCCAAACAAGGGCCAAAACTAGAGACGTCAGGTAGTTTGCAGAAATACAGTGACCGGCCTACATTTTAACTTGATAAGAATTTTGTGTTTTTTTCTGACGCATTTTTTTTCGCTGATAAAAGCTCCGTATTTAATTTTTACTTCGCCTAATGGAGTGTTACCACCACATACCCTTTAGTAGTACTCTCACCCGGGTAACCCATGTAACTTTTAAATGTTTCATAAACGTTTTAAAATAATTGCAACGACGTTATCAACTAGTTTACAACGTTACTTGTGTAGCCGTAAAATGCATTTTACGGCTGCCACGTCCGTTGGAAAAGCAGCGTGATTGTTGATGTTATAAATAAAAGGAGCAAAAAGTTATGAAATATATTTATTATAACAGTAGAGCAATGGGAATGGCACGTTGAACATTAAAATACAAGCAGACAGGCGTAGAATCATCGTTTTAAAACTTGAAGAGATTTCAAAACGTTTTTACCAGTGCAACATCCGAGAAGCAAACGAATGGAGTCGAAATTTTGAGCAAATAATTAAAAGAGCTTCTCGAAACGGTTCTGTAAATTCTAAATAAGTCCCTGACTCAATCCAATAAAAAAGTGAAGTTTTTTAAAAAAATACATTTTCTTCCAGTCCGTTCAGGATGAAATCAAATTTTTTTTTGCGGAGACTTGTTTCATTCTTTTGAAACAGAAGGCCGCCAGTGTTGTGGCTGATTGTAAGTCGGCGAGATAAAAACAATCCTAAAGAAAATAAATAATTTTCACAAAATCACAGAAAGTTGAGTCATCATTCCTTGGTAAAGGCTTCCCACTCGGACACGTCAGCAGAAGAACTTTGCTGCATATTCCGGGGACTTTCAAGGGGCCGCCGGAGCAGGACAGTTGTCTCGCTGCTGGAGTCGTCACTGAAAAAAAGGGGGGAAAGAGGGGGGATTCGAACACTTTACTTAACTACTCAAGCAGTGAGGAAGGGTTAAAATGAAGATATTTTAGTCATTGGCTCAAAAGTCATGCATGGGTTAAAATGTGATGTAGCACCCAAAACGTATAAGTCTGGAGCCCCGGTAGCTCAGAAGTAGAAATTTCGCCTCAAAAGCAAGAGGTAAAGGGCTCGATTCACGCCGGAGCCCTGGGTGTTATTTCCTCTCTTTGTGCTGTAAATCTTTCTTGTGTTGTCATATATGTTAATAAAGAAGTCCCCCTCTTGAGGCAATGGCACCCTTGTCTTGATAGTGGTTACTACGATATTATTACACGACGACAACAACGAATAGGTCTAGGAAAAAGGTCCCGAGATTGGTCCTGATCCTCTGCCTTCGAGAAAAGAAAGCCGAAGCGCTGAAAATCAGCTTCATTGCGACGTCAGGATAGAATGCAAATTAATTTTTTTACTCGCCTCATTAAATATAATTTTTCAACCGCTTTTTTTTCTTCTTCTAAATTGCCGAGCGAAAAAAAAAACATTAAATGAGATAATTTGTTATATTTTGTATAGTGTAATCATTTTTAGCTATTTAAATAAATGGTTGCTTAATAATCAGTGTTTTTCAGTCTTCTTAATTACATACGTTAATCAGTTATTTTCACTTTTTGTTTTAATAAATGGTTTTCAGATTATGTTTTAGAAGCAGGATGTGGCTGAAAAGTAGTTGTAAATTTGTTTTCAATGTAACTCTTTAAAAGTGAAAAAAATAATTTCGAGTACAAATCTTTATTTTATATTTTTGATCTAGTTAGAAGGCGGTGCTTGATCTTACTTCACTCAACCTGATTCACTTCACTCTGCGTAAATCAGCTCTTTAGTTCATTCGGCGACAAAAGCTGCAATCTATGTTCACTTCGTGTCCGAGAAAGATATTTAAGGTCAAGATTTTCCTTGTAAACGGAGATTACCTTTTCTGTTACTCGATGAACAAAGGCGCTGAATCACGCTGAGTGAGGTGAATCGGACTAAGGGCCTAGCTCCACATCAGCAGAAAACCGTCCAAAACCGAAGGCAGAAACCGAAGGCAGAAACCGAAATCCGGGTTCTTCCTATTTTCCGGGTAGTTCTTACTTTCCTAAAATAGGAAGTACCCGGATTTTCGGTTTCTGCCTTCGGTTTCGCTCGATTTTCTGCTGATGTGTACCCCGGAACTAAGTAAAGCGAGATTAGGGCCCAGATCAAAGAATCAAGATTTAAAATTCGGATTTTAATAATGGACAATTATATGTATGAATCAGTTTGCAATAAATACATAAAATGATAAAAGCTATAAACAATCTTAATTACTCTTTCAAAATAGCGAAGGCCGTTTTTCAGCACTTAAAGAAAAATTAAAAAAAAAAGGTATAACCCATTAAATTTTTTTTTCGAAATTTGCTATTTTTAAGTAAAGTTAATCCTACGGAGACGCTTTGGATGCTATAAAATACACATACATATACTTAACTACCTTGGTTCATCTTCAACAATTGCTTCTTGCCTTCGCAAACACGGATGTTCTTCGGTAGATCTGGAGATTTCTTCTGCAGAAGCAAGACTAAAAACACGCAAAAAAACTAGACATTAAAGATAATCTGAAATATTATAGCTTTTTTTATTTTTTACGACGACAAAATTGAATCGGTGAGCGCAAAAACAACGTCAGTCAAGAATTTCAAATTTTTCAGGAGAGAGAAAACACGTCATAGTTCCTCCAACTTTTCAAATAATTGAACAATTCTTTTTTTCTTGCATCATAACATGCATGTATATTGTTATCATGAAAAACTACATAAATTCAATCTAAATCGGGCTCAGGAAAATTGAAAACGTAATTTGGACTGATGTTGTTTTTGCACTCAATGCGCTTTTACACTTGGGGAAAAAAGTTATCATGCATTAAAAGTTTATAGTTATTGATGATTTCATCATATATGAAGTAGCTTGTGACGCATTGTGACGCATGACTTCAAAAAATTATTAAGTTCTAAGAACAGATCAATTTTACTCATGCATCGTTAAAAAAATTACGAAATTAAAATAAATAAAAAACTTTACAATTTTACAGTTTGAGGAATATGGGATATGGGTTAAATATTATCAACAACAGTGGAAGGTTATTACAAAAATTGATAAGCGATTGCTAAATCTACACCAATAAAAGAGGGGGAAAATGGGTATGTACATCTCTTAATATAGATCATGTTCTGCCATCATGTGAAGTCTTTGATCAATAGTTCATCACAAAATTTTTTCAGGAATACATAAAATCACCTTCTTGATATTTTCCGTTTTATTTATGTTGGTTGGAACGTGCCCTGAAGGATAGGCATGGCTTGAAGCAAAAGCGACTTTTCGGGAAGTAAGCTTCAGCAGATTACCAAGCTCCAATCAAAGAAATTATGTTCCGCGATAACCCCTTTTCCCTTAAAGCTATGGGGGAACTCCTTATATCGAGTGGGGGTAAACTTAAATTTTATCTCTTTTTGCACATTTTCCCCTCGCTATTCTCTGTTTAAGCGTTTTTTCTTTTTTGTATAAGTCCTTCCACCAATCATCAAATTTGGTTATGTCCAAGGAGAGTAGCTTGGTGACGTGAAAGCTGTTACTGGTCTGAGCACACACTCTTCATATTCATCAGCTCAGTGGGACGCAGCGAAGGGGAGATGGGGACAACACCCCATAGACTTTGGTTCAAACATTGTTGAAACACTAATACAGTAGGCTTTTACTCGAGAAAAGATTGTTTTGATCACCCCCTCCCCAAGAAAATTCTGGCTGCGTTAGTGTTTTAGGTGTGTAAATCCAATTGTGTTTACGTATCGTCCTCTTAATAGTGCCGAAATCAGATCGTTGGAAACGAATGCGCGCCCTTAGAAAGTCATGCTCGTTCTAGCGTTGGGTGCATAAACAACGTCAGTCACTGGACTCCCGAAGTTTCTGCGCTCAACGTTCAGAAGGGAGGCCCCGTACCTTTGGAACTACTAACCTGATTGACGCGATTTTTGCTGTCAACACGCATTTTGCCTTCCAGAGCTTGTTTCCATGAGAAACGAATTTTTGAATACTTTTGACTGAAGTGGTTTTTGCTCTCACCGATTCAATTATGACACGAAATTTCAAATAACTTTTGTTTTTTGTAAGATATCGCCTCTCCTGTCTTCACTTTCATAAATTTTTACTTTTTTCATATATTTTTTTCCATATATGTATGTATGCAAATACTACTAAATATTTGTTTTTAAAGTGAAATACTCTATATTAAAACTATTTTCGTTATTTAAAAAATATTCCGATAGGTATTATGTTAAATGCATAAATTTCAACAGGGTGGAAAATTACAAATTGCGCGTTTTCGCTATAAGTATAGAATTAAAACATAAAGTTTGTATAAAATAAGGTATAAGTATTGCTAGAATAGTATTGAGGTATAAGTGTTACACGTAAATGTACTTTTAAAAAATAAGATCATACATTGAGCAGCATTTGAATTATTTAGTTTTTTTTCTTGATAAATTTAAAATATACCAAAAATTTCGTACTGAAAAAAAATACATATACATACTGTATAATCGGAGGTGGTCTTATCCTCTTAACTTCAAGTTTTGACTTGGGTGCAAGTCCTTTGACTTCGTCTTTGTAATGCCTTGATGAATGACTTGGTGGAGGATATGATCTTGTATGTTCTAAGATTGGCTTGTGCCTCGTACAATAAATCTACGAAATAAAAACATTTTAAAAAGTTATATGTACTGGTGTGTTGAACATGTAAATGATACCAGAATATCATACTCATTTCGAATTCATATACGAGGTTTGTCCGGAAAATAAAAGTTGAATAAAAACCCTTTTTACCAATTGGCAACCACCGGCAGGTTGCATTACTGTTATAGACAATCCCATCAACCCCCCAGTTCAAGTTAGAACGCTCTACGTGTAAATTTGAGTGTGTGGTTGCTGGTTGAAGGTAACCCTTTTTTCAAACCGCGTCGGCATGAAGCTATCTCTGATTGAATAATAGCGTATCAACATCAAATTTCTTGCAAAGCTAGGCAAGAATGGCCGTGCGATTTTTGAGTGTTTAAAACAAGTTTACGGAGACCATTTTCTGAAGGAACCAACAGTGAACAAGTGGTTTAAAAGGTTCCGGGAAGGTCGACAAGAAGTGAAAGATGACCCTCGTCGTATCGAGTTCTGATGAAAATGTTAAACGAATTAGGGCTTGTGTTCTTAAAGACCGCAGATTGACAGTCAGAATGATTGCTGATGAGCTGTCGATTCCCAAAACAATCGTTCACGAAATTCTGACAGAAAAACCTGAAATGAAGAAATTGTGTGCGAAAATCGTACCGAAGCTCTTGACCCCAGAACAGAAAGCAAAGAGGGTTGAGTGCTGTGAGGATTGGTTGAAGCAGAGGAAAGAGGGGACTTTTTCAATCGAGTCATCACTGGAGACTAGTCTTGGTTTTACGAATTTGACGTGGAGCTTAAATCTCAAAGCAAGGAATGGAAGTTAGCTTGTAAACCGAGAACAAACACGTCCAAGATTGTTTTCTTTGATTCTAGGGGCATTGTTCACAAGGAATTTGTCCCTCCCGGTCAGAGTGTGAACAGGAATTTTTACGTTGAATTTTAGATCTCAGAGCTCGTGTGGCTCGAGTTCGACCAGATCTGGCACAAGGGGCAGGTGGATCCTTCATCACGACAATGCTCCGCACACACGTCACTCGTTGTGCGCGAGTTTTTAGCTCGAAGCTCAATCACCGTGACTGACCACCCGCCTTATTCACCCGATTAAGCACCTTGTGACTTCTTCTTGTTCCCGAAATGCGAAATGGTGCTTCGAGGGCGGCACTTGGGAGATGTGGAAGCCAGCAAAGCAGAAATGACAAGGCAACTGAACAGCATTACAACTGAACACTTTCAGCAATGTTATCAACAGTGGAAACAGAGTCGGCAGAAGTGTATTTTGTCTCAGGGAGAGTATTTTGAAAGAGACCATTTTGTAATACCGGAATAGTTGAAAAATACAGTTGTTATTGAATTTTTATACGTACTTTTCGGACAAACCTCGTACACTGCAAAAAATAAGCTGTTGTTTTTACAGTATAATACTGGTAGCAGAGGTTCCAATTTAAAACTAAAATAAACAGTAATAAATTGTGTAACTATCCATAATACAGCCTGCTACTGTAAAATTCGAGTTTATCAATTCAATCTTTTTATCAATTCAAAATTGAAAACAAAACAGAAATTTTGCTTCAGGAGTATCGTAGGAACTCATTAATTTAAAAATAGAATATCAAGTTTTCTTTTTACATAAAGTACTATAAATATAATCATGAAAGGTTGCTGTATAGAAATGTAATATATTGGCAAGTTTTGATTCGATTGTTTGGTTATCTGAGGTGGCAACAAACCTATTTCCTAACTCTTATCATTAAATATTGTATTACGTAACTGAAGTAGTCTCTTTCCTTCAAAACTTTCCTTCAAAACAACCGGGTACACAGAAACGATATACACGTCCTTGAGGAACTTCTCCAAAGTAGGATAAATGTGGATTCCCAACGGCAGATATTGAAGGTATTAAAGCTATGAGGGTTTACTAGCTGCAGTTGTGGCGTACGCTTAGAGAGCATATAACCCAACTTTGTCCGCCGGGTCATGAGGCCTTTTGGTCCAGCGGCCAAAGCACTGGGTTTCTACCACAGAGGTCCACGGTTCTATTCCCGGGGGACACGCCGTCCATCCCGTATGCCGCAGTTGGTGACCCGGACAACAGATGGCGCCATGAACGCTTCTCCTACATCGCTCACTCGCTTTGCCTGCATCCCTCACTCGTCCGCCCAACCGCTGGCGCAGATTCACATGCGCCCGACCGCGGATACGCCCCTTGCCCTGCAGCTGCAACAGTCAGCAGCAACTCTCCTAGCAGCAGCAACAGGCTCAACTTCAGCCAGAACGCCTACCTCCTTGGCGCACCATCTAATTCGAACATATCGTTCTCTCGCGCTCCCCACTCTTTCACTAGGAGGGGAGTGTTGTGGCGTACGCTTAGAGAGCATATAACCCAACTTTGCCCGCCGGGTCATGAGGCCTTTTGGTCCAGCGGCCAAAGCACTGGGTTTCTACCACAGAGGTCCCCGGTTCTATTCCCGGGGGACACGCCGTCCATACCGTACGCCGCACAGTGTATTCTATAAAAAAAACATAACTGCCGCAGTTGTAATTTCTAAAGTGCAAGTTGTTGGACAAATAAATAAATAACGTTAAAGAAAACAATAAAAGGTGTTCAAAGCTAAAAATAGTACAAATTTGCATACATATGCGTTTCAGATGTAGAAGAAGCTCCTATTTCAATGCAAATAGTTGTGAAGAATGTGAAGATTTTTTATTTGAATATTTTTTAAAAATTTCTATTCCCTTTTTTTCCTTTCTCACCACCAAAACTCATGCAATGATTAGAATTACTTTTCATAAAGCTGGATACCTAGAGGCAGTAGCGTACATAGACTAAGGTGCGCCCCCCAGCAAGATTTGTAAGTGCGCCCTCCGCCCCCTATTAAAATGTAAAAAATATTTTCCCCGTGTAACCTTTAGTGCTATTTTTCTGGATCGGGCGCCTTCAAACCTCTTGCGCCCCCCCGCGCCGCGGGGGTTGCGGGGGCGCTATGTACGCCACTGCCTAGAGGTCTAGTTTGGAGCATGCATTTCACCATATGACTTTTGTTTGACCTTATCAATAACGAAGCTTCAGGTATGATGACTTGTCTTGTGGTAAGTGCTCACGTTGTGAACAGATCTTGTAAGACTCATACTACCCTTTCCAATTTACACAACGAAAGTTAATTCAATGTCATTGCCAGTGTGTAACATGGGAACGCATATCTAGTAAAATGTCTTATTTCGAATTGAAATAAAACTACTTTCGTTAATCTGATTTGAATGCTTTTTAAGTAGTTCATAAGATTATTTATTTATCGGAAGACACTCGACGGATTTCAGCATCTAATATTATTAACATGCTTGCTCAAAATGAATTCAAACTATGTAGAAATCTCTTGAATGTAGTAATAATATGGTTCCGCACGTAATCTACTCCGTGTAAATCTATCAAGTGTAAACCGTAATAACTTTTGTACTCCTAGATGTCTGCTGCTAGGATTCCACTTTTATACTGTTTTGGTGATCTACTTTCAGAATCAGAACATGTGTATGTTTATGTCCGAGATTATTGGGAATGAACATTACTTGTGAGATAAAACAAAAGTGATCTACTTCTGGGAAAGTAAATCTTGTCTTACTTTTTCAGAGATTGCTGAGTCCCTGGTGGACGGGAGGGAATCAGATGAGGAGGAAGCGGGAGACCTAGAATCCATTGGTGCTGAATCTCCATTGCTCTCTGAAAGAGGACTAGATCGACCATTGGCATCGGAGCTTTTATCTGTTTTGGGGCCACTGCTATCTTGAGATGGCAATGAAATCAACGGTTGCTTATGAGTTGACCCAGATGTTTCATACTGTTTCTTGGACCTACGAGTTTGATTCTTTTGCCGAGCCCCTAAGTATCCTTCTTGATCATCACTTTCCGAGGAAGACACCAATGGACCGCTAATACTAGTTCGCGAAGAGTTGCGAGGAATGCGGGATTCTGCATTTTCACCATGATCTTTCACGGGTGTACTAGCTGGTGACATAATAGGGCTTCGACGGTGCTTATCCATATACTTTTTAGGTTTATCTCCTTTACGCGTTGCTGTTCGTGGACTACCTTTAAAACTTGAGCCATTTCCTGATTTGGTATTAACAGAGCAGGTAAGTAAATCTGGTTTGCTTGCTTCAACCATTATAGGTGATACAATTGCTGGTGGAGAAGCTGTTTTCTCAGAAGCTATGAAAATTTCTAAGTCATGAGCACTTCGAACTTCTCCTTTGCGAATCTTAAAGTCAATCGTGTCCATTCCTATTCCTTCATCATCAATAGAATCATCTGTACTTGTTGTTTGATATGAATTTCTTTTATAAAGCAGCCGATGCTTTCCTGGAGTCCACACACTGGGCACCGCTGGTGCATTTTTTGGCTCAAACACAACTGGTGCTGATTGATTTGGAGTATGGCAATGACATGCAATCGTTGGAGGAAAGAAAAAAGCTTTATCATTACCGCCTACACTAAGGTATGTCATTTGAAGTCCATGGGGTTTCTTTGGGGATTGCAACTCACTTTTGCGATTACAATTGGAATGATGCTGATGTTCAATGTCATCAGAAATGGGACTGCTAGAGTTGCATCTGGATAAACCTGGGCTAGATATAGATGAATAACCCGATGTGCTTAAATTGGATTCGGATATTGTTCTATCTGTTGACGAAGAAATTACTGCTAAAGGGCTTAAATACATCATGGATTTATTTGGATTTGGAGTTCTTGGTGGGCTAGCTTCATCGGAATCGCACGAAGTCATGTTGGCAGTTATTAAAATTTTTGGCGTGGGTAAATCCACAGAATATTTTCTAATAGGCACGAATTCTTTTTTAGAAGGTGACGAACAGTCAAATCTCTCTTGTTTAATTGGGCAGTTACTCTCATTCGAGCAATGTGATTCATCGCCTTCTGCAGAATATACATGAATTGCAGGTATTGGATGAGGCACTTCAAGGTAGGAACTCTTTCTTGATATGACTGGGCTCAGAGGTCTGAATACTTCCCGTACACTGCTTTTAGATTCACTATCACAGTTTTTCTCATCAGATTCGGAATCTTGTTTTGATTCTGAGTCGCACGGTTCAATGACGATACTAATTGAGGGAGGTGCGGAATGTTCTGTAGGCGTAGGACTAGGAGCAGCGGATTGTGTTTGGCTGGTTGGAGTTTCGGGAGGATTTAGTTCCATGTCTTCATCAAGAGACTTTTGGTCACAAGCACTAGTAATAGGAGTAGGTGAAACATCGGCTTGTATTTCGCTAGTACTTGGCTCGCAGCTAAGGCTTTCTGAAGATGAAATATATTCTATTGATTGCTCTCGAATGCTTTGGATCTCAGAGAATGATTGCCTTAAAGTTTTAGGAGATGGCACAGATATGAAACTTGTTTCTTTTCTACCTCCTAAAACAATGTGAAAACATTGCGTTAGTTTTCTAATGCAATACTGAAATTGCGATTACATATATTTATACATTGTATAGATACAAACATATGTTAACATAAATATATACATAATACTCCCGCAGTATAAAAAATGTACCTTCTGATTCAGTACTCTCTGCAGCACTGTTTGTTCGTTTGGCACTCAGTTGCAGTTTCCTCTCACTCATCCGAAAAAATTCATCAAGACTCATTCGACGTGATGCAGCTTCTTTGTTACTTGTAACTAGCGATGCTAAAATTCGTGATTTCTCATCTTCTTTTTTCACTGTATCCTCTTTCAAAGTATCAACGTCAGCTGTGGAAGTACTGGCTCCGCTGAAATCAAACGATATTTTGTTATACATTTTTTAATAGAAATATGCGCATTAGCAGTTGCTTTTTAAACATGAAACAGTGTAGAATTTATGTATTCTGAGATGCATACCCTTTTTATCTAAGTACAATCGCATAAAAACAAGTAAAGCTATTAATTTTTCCAACATCTACGTAAATAGTTTTAATGAAAGGAATTGTACAGTAAGGTTGAAAATTATTTTCCTTAAAACCTCCCGCATACTTGAATGCCTTTTTATTTGTGAACACTATGATCAGAATAACTAGACACATTATTTGAAATATGCTATGATACTAGATTCTGTCACTTTTGAAGCATTACTACTTTTCACTTACATGCCAATGAATTTCGGATTTCTTCACTTGACATGTGGCTCGTGGTGGTTTCAAATATCAATCTTAAATGAGCCGTTTGGCTGTATTCATAGTCTATGGTGCAAATCAATGTTCTCTAATCGATTTGAATGACTTTATTTATTGCATTTATGTGTTGAGTATAGATTGAAAAATACGTAGAAGTGAATAGAAAGATAGGCAAATATAAATACAACTCGGTCATGATTTCTTGAGACAACAGTTTCATCTTTGTTAGAAACTCACCAGTCAGGAATAATCAATAAACGAATTGGAGGTAAAAAACCTCATATTGTAGCTAAGATTGCCATCAAATTGGTAGATAAAATTAATTTACCAAACTAGCAACCGTCTACAAATCATGTTGTGGTTTAACTCAAAAAATGAAGGCAAAAATTAATGTAATATGCAGTAAACTACGACCTATACACTGTAAAAAATAGATGTTGTTTTTACAGTGTAATACAGCTAATTTTATGGCAACAAACTGTAAAAAATGTAAAAATTACTAATTTTACAGTAATAAATTGAAAAATTGCTAACTTGACAGTAACAAACTAAAATTTCTGCGTTACAATAATAAACTAAGATTTCTGCTTTACAATAATAAAGTAAAATTGCTGATTTTGCAGTTTATGACCGCATTTTAGTTTTAAACTAGAACCTCTGCTGCCAGTATTATACTGTTGTTTTTAAAGTATAATACAGCTAATTTTGTGGTAATAAACTGTAAAATTACTGCTTTACATTAATAAACTGTGAAATTGCTAATTTTACAGTTTATTACTGTGCATTTTACAGTTTTAAACTGGAACCTCTGCTGCCAGTATTATACTGTCAAAGCAACAGTTCATTTTTTGCAGTGCATAAGGGGAGCTGCATAAACCAACCTGGAAGCTTGATTAGTTGAAGACGTTCGGTTTCTCTTCGAGGAATGCACCCTTCGCAAAATATCGTCGAAACTGAATGTCCTCGGTTGCTCCCTGTCGGCATTGGGGCTCGGACTGCAGGCTGCACTCAGCAGGCTGTTTTTCCGAATGCGGTTGAAGAAGGATTTCGGGCACGTCTGAGGACTTTGGTTGCCGGGCGTCAGACTCGGCTGAGTAGAACTCAAGCTGTATCTGGTTGCCGGAGGGGAGGGTTCTGGGAAGGAAAGAAATTGCACTCTTAAAAATTTCGGAAGCTTTTATGATAAATGTTACTGTAAAATATAGCGTTTAC
>JAXGGA010018048.1:0-22923 GCA_038373865.1 Uloborus plumipes | reverse complement strand
TTTGAGCCATAATTACATACCCAAGTAGCACACTTCGTTTTTTAAAGGTAGTAAAATGGTTATTAACGTTATAACAACCGCTTAAAAACGTTTATAAAACGTTTAAAGGTTATTTGTGCTCCTATGATAGTTTGCATTTATAATTTTCGTTCGAAAAATGGTTAAGTTTGAATATTTAAGTATATATTGCTTTTCTTTTTGTACTAAGCTAAAATATTTTTGTGTCCATTAAGGTTTACCATGCCGTTTGTTTCTCCCTGTTAAGTGAAGAAATGTAAACTTTTTATAAGTAATAGCCATCTGTGTAGTGATAGGACATTGGTCTCAGATACCCATTTTCAAAGATTCAATCCTAGCATAGTCAGTGGAATTTCAAGATGCAAAAAAATCGTCAACGTCAAAGTCGGATGAGTATGCTGTCGTGCTAAGCGCAAAAGTGGTATCTGCAGCTGACCTCAAACTGAGATGTTACTTTTTCAAGTTTTGCGCCACCGCGGATTTGATTAAACTGAAACTTTTTCATATTTTTTTTCTAAATATATTTCCCGTTCTCAAATGACTACATAGTTTTGTATGAAGGTAAAATCAACGCCTTTTAAATACTAAATGCCTATAACATTTGCTTCGCTACCGTCGAGATGGGTTCAACTTTAAACGCCACCTTGCGGCAATCCGATAATGTCGTTGTTATATTTTGATTGGTTAATTTTTAAATTTAAATTCAGAAATGAACCAATCGTTAATTTTTTGAAGAACTCCGGTAGATGGCAGTGTATCGTGAACTAATTGCATTTTTCAGCTATTGGCGATGGATCCAAACATCATTCGAAACAAATTTTTTGATTGGTTGAGTTTTAAATTTAAATTTAAAAATGAACCAATCATTAATTTCTCTTTCTCGAAAAACTCTGATAGATGGCAGTGTATCCTGAACCAAGGATGAAATTTTTCTCTGTGCTAAAAGCCAGAAACTTACAGGCATTTAGTATTTAGGAGGCGTTGGTAAAATACGTTACAAAGAGCCACCTGGCGGCGAAAACTGAATTTTGGTAAAAAGTGCAGATACAACTTTTGTGCTTAGCACGGCAGTATGAATTTTAAAGATTCTTTGAGTATCTATTTTGGTTGGATGCTATAGACTGAATTAAACTTACAATTTAAAATTCCTTTAGTTAAGAGCATAGATGCTGCAACCTGGTTTGAAACTGAGCTCTAAAATTCTCAAGCAGTACTGCCATCTGCCTTTAATGGTGTAATATACACCAATGATTTCCAGCACCTGAGAATAGCCTAAGGTCAGCTGACGATAAGGAGCCAACACCCAACTCCATTGGAAATAAGCAAATAAGCATTTTTTTTTATACCGCATCAGAAAGCATGTTCTACTTGCACTAGGATTTATTTAGGCAATTTTTTTTCAATGTTTGGAGCGATATTTTAGGGCAGTTTCTACCTCGATGTGGCATAGCATTTAGTAAAGAAGCATTGTAATCACTATATCAGGAACACAGCAACACAGAGCTAAAATTAAGCTGCTCTTGCTAAAATATACAAAATTTTAGTTGCCCGTATTATAAAAGAAACATAGTGGAGCTCAGCCCATGGCTTCTGATTGAAATCTGAAAATAGCTTAGTTTCTTTGTAGCTTTCTCAACTGGAAGAGCAAATCAAAAGGGCTGTTTTCCTTGTTATAAATCTGACCTAGCAGTTGTTTCTAAAGATTTTTGTAATCAATGTAATAATATAGCACCACCCTTCATTCCATTCATAAAAGCAAACCCGAGGTGTTGTTCTTCGTGGTTCTAGCTATTATTAGAAAGCTTCTTCTAAAAGATGATTATAAAACAATGTGCTTACACAATATCACTATTATTATAACCTTTCCAGAAGGAAAAAGAAATTAAGATGCAGTTTTCTTCGATTTGCGATAAGCTATAACTTTGCTTCCAGCAATAGATTATCGAAAAAGTTGCTTGTGTGATAGCACTGCTGTGATAGCTTGTCCAATGGAAAAAACACATCGTAGTACTGCTCGCTGTGGTTTCAGCACTAACCTGAAAGTTTTTCGCAATTTGAAGAGCGGTATCAAAACGCTTGAACCAAATCCATACTGCTCTAACAAGCATTTTATCCGTACTTTTTAAAAAACTTAACACTCATTTAGCAAATTTTCGCCACGAAAGTTATTACAATGAAATAGAAACAATCTTTATCAAATTAGATAAATTAAACTTACATAGGAGCCAAGTTGGTGGAAAGTTAGGTAATTGTAGACCCTCCCCGTACGATTATTCTTAAAAAGTAATTCCCAAATGGAACAACCAATTTTCGTCGTTATTAACAATAATATATTTTGACCTAACTGTACCTTCTAATTTGTATTATTTTACAAAAGTATTTTCAATGTATCTCCCATGTATTTTATCCATTGCAAATTGGACATACGCCTCAAAAATTTATTTTAAGTTTATTTTTATGCTTCTACTAAAAAATTCTTGGTACTACCAAAAAGTTGAAAAGAAAAAGTAATCTCTCTCTCTTTCTCTCTCTCTCTCTCTTTTCACATTAAACCTAAACGTCTTGCCACTTTTTTAAAAATAAAAAGCCTAAAAGACATTCTTAATGCAAAAAAACAAAATAGTACACAGCTCACATTTTCCTGTCATCTTTCATTTCATCATTCCTCCATATAAAGCTTTTTTTTCTTTTAGGAATTGAACCTGATCAAAGTCAATAACTGTTTAGCATGTTTTTACTTGTCTAAAAAATACCATTGAGCATTTTTACGACTTGAAAAAAAATCCTGGCTGTTTCTCTGACTGCACAAACGTTTAAGAAATTTACCGCTCACATCAATGAATAGTTCAAACTCAAAACTGCTAAACCATTGCCTCCCTTTTCAAAACCCAACACATCTACACCCTCCAATTTTCCCGCCGAAAGCCTCTTCCCGCCCGTTTTCCTATCCAACCTGTAAGAGCCGTGCCAACTCATCAACAGAACGCATTCCCCTTCCACTTGTCTAGTACAAACACGTACCGACTCAGAAAACCGAATACAGAGTTGGGGGGGGGGAGGAGACGTTCTTACAGATAACTGAGATTGGAACCGAAATGCAGGGAGATGGCGCCTCACCTTTCCTGCATACGAACAAGTAAAGGGGGGGGGGGGAGCATAGAAAACGATTGCTCAGAATCTTTGTGCTTCTTCATTTCTGCTGAATAAGAATCGTATGAGTTTGTTCTTTGCTGAAGCAAGGATTCCGAACAAATATGGGGAAGGCTGTCGGCAAAAACAACTTTATCTTCTTCAAGGAAAACGTAATATGAAGCTTTGTAGGGGGTTGGTCAAATATTGCGTCATATTGCTTTTTTTACGTCACATTAACTTGGCACTATTTTATGTTTTTTAACCCATTAATGCCTGACTTTTTTTTACAAAGATATTTTGTATAATGGTTACACGGCTACAGAACACACTTTACAATGGTTATGTGTTGCAATCTCTTAGTAATAAATTGAAACAATACCAAAGTAATAATTGAACACTATTATCTGGTTGAAATGTTTATTTTTGGTAAATTCAAACACTTTTGGTCCGTCCCTAAAAAGGGACGCTAGGCATTAATGGGTTAACTTGATAGCTATTTCAAAAAATAGCAATCTTTCGTTTATGTGCCAGTGTAAAGCAATTAAGCGCAGAATAAACGTCGTTAAATTGATGAATATAGCAAAAATTTACGCTTTATGATAAGTTAAAAAATCAAACAAAGTGTTGGCTTTATTATCGGGTCTAACTGCTTTTTACTTTCTTCTATATCTAATATATAGAAGAAAGTATTGGTTTCGTGAAAATTTTCGAATGTCGAATTTTGACGGATTTGCACGTTTTGAGGTGCTCTGAGTCCATTTCGACCATTTTTGGAAAATGTCTGTCTGTCTGTGTGTCTGTGTGTGTGTGAGTCTGTATGTGTGTGACCAGTTTTTGTGGCCGCGCTAGAGCAAAAACTACTGAATGAAATCGAACAAAAATTTTTGCACATATGTACCACCATGTGAACTGGTGCACCTGACTTTTTTTAGCGAATTCCTCCAAGGGGGGTGGAGCAATCGCACGTGTTCTGCGCGGGGGTGATTGCTATATCTCAGGAAGTAACCGGCGGAATCAAACAAAAATTGGTCTATAGGTAGACCCTACTGAGTACAGGTGCTGATTCAATTTGTTCGTCAATATCTCCAAGGGGGGTTAAGCAATCGCACGTGTTCTGCGCGGGGGTGATTACTATATCTCAGGAAGTAACCGGCGGAATCAAACGAAAATTGGTCCATAGGTAGACCCTATTGAGTACAGGTGCTGATTCAATTTGTGTGTCAATATCTCAAAGGGGGGTGGAGCAATCAAAAGTGCTTATTTTGTCATTGCACCTACTGTATCTCGGGAAATATTGCTGCGATTTGAATGAAATTTGGAATAACACTAACCCAATATGAAAGCAAGCATCGATTAAAATTTGGCGCCAATCGCCCCAGGGGGAGGGTGGGGTGATTTTTGCGCTTAGTCAACAATGCGAAAAATTAATTCATTAAAAAATCGCTTTCACGCTATTTAATTATCAAAACAGCTGAAAACTTTCAATGATTTGAAATTTTTAACTGTTGCCAATTTATTTTTACTAACAAATAAAATGTTTGCAATTTATCTAAACAAGACTTTTGCAATGATTTCCAATTTCGCTCATTGATTCTGCATTTGCAGGGTTATTACGATAATTGGGAAATTGGAGCTGTCTCCAATTGCTCGGGCGAGTACGTACTTTATTTTGTAACCGGAATTCATAAGATAGATATAGAAGAAAGTTTCGTGACGGCCACGACAGCTAGTTTTTTCAACTATTCATTTTCATTTGTTTACATTTCTTTCAAATCACTCGGCTACAATTGAATCGGTGAGTGCATAAACTACGTCAGTCCAGAACTTCAAATTGTTCAGGAGAGAGAAAAAAACGTCTTAATTCTAGCATTGTTTCTACGGTCAACGTTCAAATAACGGGGCCCATATCTTTCGAATTAGTAACCCAAGTAGCACACTTCGTTTTTTATTAAAGGTTTTAAAATGGTTATTAACGTTGTAACAACCGCTTAAAAACGTTTATAAAACGTTTAAAGGTTATTTGTACTACCTGGGTAACCTGACTGACGGGATTTTTGACCTCAACAAGCATTTTGCCTCAATCAACTTGCTTCCACAAAAACGAATTTTCGAATTTTTGTGACTGATGATGTTTTTTAACTCGCCGATTCAATTAATCGACCTTTATTTTTGTCAACCTTACAAAATAAAAAAACTAGTCAATCAAAAAGCAGCTAATGTGTTTCCTCAGTGCAAACAATTACAAGCATTTGATAAGTACCGACATTTTTAAATTCTACTCCACGGCTTAGCGGATTAGGGAGAAATTTGCTTTTACAAGAACAAGACTTAGTCTCATTAATAAACAAAATTAGGAACTCTTTATAGAAGAGCTCCCGACTACGCTCATTATAAGTGATACTAAAAAGAAAAGAGGATAAAAATGACAAATGAATAAAACTCCCAATTATTTCGATACAAAATTAACATACTAATCCTTTCTTTAATCAAAAAAATTCCAAGGATTCTTGTTTTGACGATCGCTGAAGCGTTAGAGCTCGTTATGAACTAAGCCTCTTTCACCAAGGGAGAGTTCTTTGAATTTTCAATTTTTTTTCTCTTCCATCCTTCCTCTTTGCTTTTAATCTTTTCAGAGTTTTGTAACTTCTTTTCCAGGAGACTTCATTTCCAGTTAAAGAGGCAGAGAAACTTTTTATATTCTTCATTTTGATTCTTCCTGAGGCTCATTAGAACAAAGAATTCAGGCGAATAAAAGCCATCTAATTAAGGAAGACATCATTAAATTCATAAGTACATAAAAGGCATCAAATGCTTAAAATATGCATAACGTTTTTAAAATGAAAAGTCTGGAGAAAGATCAAAAGGCATTTGATAAGATAACAAACGTACTTTTGTGGGTTTAATAGTTAACAGTAGCTTTGTTTTCAGTTACGAAATTCCAAAATGTTCTTAAGAAAATGTACCCATATTACAATATTTATTTATTTTTGTGTCCAGAGCAATCTTTGTCCATAAAAACACAAACATTAAAATAAAAATTTAATTTGTACCATCATGGAAAAGGAAAAACAATGTCACATTCTTACTTATTCAGCTATTATACGTACTGGGAAAGAAAGGGGTCATCTGACTTAAGTTGAAGTCTTCTTTTAAACTGCAGACAGGACATTTTAACATTGCGTATTTTGTATGCAAAGTAAAATAAACCTGAATTTTAAAAAAACATCTCTCTATTTTTACCACATAAACAAGCTTTAACCTTTTGGATCCGGGCTGTTCATACAGAATTTTTTCTTTCGACCCAGAGTCTTTGTTTGAACCACAGATTTCTTTTCCATTGAAAAGAGAAGGTATAAACTGTCGTATCAGACGTATGAAACCTTGAAACAATCCCCGGCTCTAAAGGGTTCGAGTGAAAATTTCAACTCTGTCCTCTAAAGAAAAAAGACTTATGGTACAACATGTGTACCGCCCGATTCCTAAAGGTTAAATTCTGAAAGCTGCTGGGGCACTAAATTTCAAAACATTCTGACGAATAGAACAAAACATATTAGCAAAAACTGATTGAAGGAACGTCAACGCTTAGTTGGCGTTCCTTGATGTCGCTTTCAAGATCAAAGTCTGCCAAAGTAAAAGCGTCGGCAAAATTTTAATTTATTTTTAAAGGAAATAACTGAATCTACTTGCCACAGTACGTTACTTTTATAAGTAACTAGCTTCGTACCCGGCGTTGCCCGGGTGCTTATTAATTCAACACAGCTCTAAAAAAATTATTTGAATGCTAAAATGAAATAGGTCAAGCCTTAAATTGGTAATTCCTTGTTAATCATAATCTTTGTTGGAAAATAATCATATTTAAATGTGTTAAATTTATCAATTTGTATGCTTAAAGGCTTATCTCTATTTCTATCTATATATTCAAAATTGAAAGAAAATGGCCATTTTGAGACGAAAAATTTGATTTTTGAGCTTTTTAAATTTCTGAACATTTTCAAAATCCTGCCTATGTGAATAAAGAACCCATGTGCCAAGTTTGATGAAAATCCGACGAAAACTGCATTTGTAACAAACATACAAACAAACACAGAAACATAAAAACATACATACAGCTGTTTTTATACATATAGATTGGAAATGTTTAAGTTTGGTTAGAGTAATTTATTTTTACAACTTGGAAAAAGGATCCCTAGTGTTACAGAGGAGGAAAAATCTACAATATTCTTGCATTTTGCTAGCCTATTGCATTTTGTTAGCTATTCGAGCATATTGACATCTACTCTACATAGTAGCGCAATCAGAATATATCTTCTGCACTGTAAAAATGAATGTTGTTTTTAAAGTATAATGCAGCTAATTTTATAGTAATACACTGTAAAATTTCTATTTTTACGGTACTAAGCTGTAAAATTTCTACCTTTACAGCAATAAACTACAAAATTACTAATTTTACAGTTTATTACAGTGCATTTTACAGTTTTAAACTGGAACCTTTGCCGCCAGTACTACACCGTTGTTTTACAGAATAATACTGCTAAATCTTACGACAATAAACTGCAAAATTTCTAACTTTACAGTAAAAAGCTAAAATTGCTAGTTTTATAGTTTATTACTTTGCATTTTACAGTTGTAAATTGGAACCTCGGGTGCCAGTATTATACTGTTAAAACAACAATTATTTTTTTGCATTGTGGGAAGGGAACGATAAAAAAGTCCTTACACAAACATAAACTACTGTTTTTGATGATCGGAAATGCTGTTAAAACCAAGCCCTCTGAAGAAGGTTTAGACCTCCAATGTTTTCTAGCTGCCTCTACGGTCTGCCTGCAACTATTTATTATCCTCTCCTCATAAATCGAGAGGGCTGTAATTAGAAGTTGTTTCAAAATAAGTTATAGGGTAAGTGCTCCAGTAGACAGACAGTCTCCAGTAGTCGGCCACAATGACATAAAACTCCTCATAAATAGTACATTTTTAATTCAAAATCAGATATGACGCATTCACACATTCATGTACATATCCTCAATCATCAACCAGTGGCAGTTAAGTTATGGGTACTTTTTTTAATTAGTAAGGAGTCATTTTATTTTGAACGGTGTGCCCGTCATCAAAGATTGCGATTCTGCTTATTTTTCAGCTAGGATGATTCTGTGGCCGACTACTGGAGCATTTACTAGTGTTGAAAACAGCTTTGATTTTAACATATTTTTTTTTTAATTTCTGAAACAAGTAGGTGATTCACTATCAGAAAGGTTCATTCTAAACTTTTACCTTGCTTTTGTTGCTGTATTGATAGCTGTAAGTTCTAGGTTATCCAAGATCAACAAAAGATCTTTTAAATGGCCGACTACTGGTGCTTTTACCCTAGATGTAATTTTGAGTATCAAACGATCCATTTGAAACATTGCTAGAGAATTCCCTGTAAGTGCCATTTTTATGGCACTGTAAAAAAAAATCTGTGCAACCTTACTCTATAAATACAGTGGCAGCATAACTGCTTCCACTGCTACGGAGTAACTCAACCGATATATCTGGTGTAAGGTTACACCATGGTAATGTAACTATAACACCAAAATTATGTGTCAAAAGCAAGATAAAAGAGCATTCATCACGCTGGAAGATTAATTTTTATTATTCGTTTATTTAATGCTTATACCAGAAAGCAACTTAACATGACACTAAACGTCACTACGCGCTCAGCCAATAAGAGTTCAGAAGCAGTTAAGGGTCTTCTCTAATTCGCGGAGTTGGCTGTGACGTTTTATCTAGCTCGTTTTTCATTGGCTGACGTCACGACGCCAGTGTCAAGAAACCTTGCAGCGAAGTATAGTAGGTTTATGCTTACCCACTACCAATCAGTTCTGCAGAAATTCCAAAGTTATTTTAATGCCTCACGATAGGATCAAACCCCGAGCAGTGAACTTACTGCATACCGCACCAAACCAAGCGCGTTTGCCCGCTGTGCCGGTTACGGCACGTGTTGATTATGTTCATAGGACTTCAAGAGCTCCGAGCAGATGTGTGTCTCAACGCATACGCTTTGAATTATACTCCAGTCATTTCAACGCTTGGTGGAACCTTACACCAAGCGTTGAAATTTTCCTCCAACGAATGGAGTTTTCTTAAAATTGGAACAGCTTTCTCCAGAAGTTGTATAACGTTACACCTAAAGGTCGAGACTAGCTAGCGGTCGCCACAAAATTTTAGTCGCCACTTAATAAGATTAAAAATATTTTCGGGTGATTATAAAATGTGATGTTGGTCGCCAAACTCACGACTTACATTTTTTTTTTTTTTAGCGAACACTTTCGTAATTTCATTCCAGAAAATGCAATAATTTTACTAGGAAAATAGTCAAAGATGACTAAATTTATGAATTTATGCAAAAAAAAAACTAAAATATTTATTTAACTTCAAGTATGCGTGTGGGATGATTTTTTGTTATATTTGCATAATGTACGTATTATTTGGTCTTTAAATTGAATAACTTTATTTTTTAGAAAATATTTGCTAGCATTTTTTAAAACTTTTTTTCTATTACATATGGTAAGTTAGTTAAGGTATATGTAAGAACGTTTCAATATCACTAAATGAAGAATGAAGTGGAGTGGAGTGGAATTATATTTTTGAAACGTGGTTCAAAGTAGCCACCAACGATGCCAAAGTAACCACTAATTTTTTTGGGCTTACTGGCCACTGACATTTTTTTTTTAGTCTTAAGCTTTAGTTACACCCAATAACAATGGTAACCTTACACACATTTTTTTAACAGCGCGAATGGGGATTTACCCATTGACGCCTGGCATTTTTTCCCCAAAGATATTTTGTATACTGGTTACAAACAGCGTTTAATTGACAGGAAAAATAATTTAAAAAATATCATGTAAAAAATATTTTTTTTTTTATTAAGTAAAAAAAATCGTCCCTTAAAACTTACGATAGACCTCAGAGGGTACATACTTTTTTTACTAACAATTTTTCTGCCTACGCTATAATATTTAAAAAGACATTTTATAAGAAGAAATAAAATCAGCAATTAACATAAACTGGGAAACTGGGAATAACTTTGAAAACTTAGCTTTTTTCTGAAGATTGTGAACGATGTGATTTTTGATAAAGATCATATTAAAACGGCTACAGAACATTTTTTACAATGGTTATGTGCTGCAATCTGTTAATAACGAATTGAAACAATACCAAAGTACTAATTGAACGCTATTATTTGGTTGAAATGTTTATTTCTTGGGAAATTCAGGCCCCTTTTTTGAACCGTCCCTAAAAAGGGACACTAGGTATTGATGGTTTAAACTCGAAATACCGCACTGAACCTTCATCCGATCTTATTTTGTCTGATCCAGTGATCAAAACTTATTCTAGCAATTATTAAACGCACACTTTCATTAACCTTTTGCAGCCTCTACTTCTTGAGGCGAGCGTAAAGTTCTTAATTAGAGCCCCAAACAGGCTTTTAATCTCCCTACACGTCGCATAAAATCGCGACCACACCTGTAGTAATCGCTTCTCAACTTGTTGTTTTGAGCGCCCAAATGAATTCTTTTGTAATAACGACCCCGCTTTTTATTTTCGGTCCATTTTTCTTCGCCGCACCGTTCTATTACTTGTTCGGGGCAGAGACAACACCCTGTTGTATTCCCCAAAGATCGCTTGGAGAGACCTGATAAGGTGGTTCTCCCTAAGTCGCCGGAGACGTGGAAATTAACCGTTTTTGGACACCAGCCAGGGGCTTGGGCTCGTAAGGTAGAGTGAACTGGTGGTTGCGTGCGAAGTTGTTGGACCAGTCACAAATTCCATTAAACGCTGTGAATGTTCGAGTGATTCGAACATGTTCCATTCAGACTTGCTTAATTGGAAATAACTAATTAGACTATTAATTGGTCATGATGTTGTTTTCCTAGCACACTTGATGGACAGCTATGTTGATCTATTGAAAAGCTCGTTTGTAATGGTTAAATGTTTCTAAAATACTGTCGAGATTGGACTAAGTGCTGCTATACACAATATGAATTTTTGTTGTATGTTTACCTATTTTTGATTGCGAGGTAGGCATGGGAACCAATAGTTACTTTTATCGTTGTAATAAATACGCAAAAATATTACTATCACCTATGTTGATTCAGTTTTTTTTCCTTTCAACAGGCTACCACTGTGACTAGCAAAGATATCCCTGTAACTTAGCCACCACACGTTAACCTCCTCGTCAGATATTTCTTAATCCTGCAGTACTCGCGCGAAGTCCAACCGAAGCCAAGAATTTTATTTAATTGTTTTATGACAGCTTAGCTAGCCAGGTTGTCCTGCCTTCTGCCTTTCTTTCCACTAAACAAAACTACATAGACATCCTCAAAACAACGCCATTTTCATTTTAGTCCTAAGAGAAAGAAGTTATCTATTGATGTGTTCTGCTGGAGTCTAGGACAGCGGTTCCCAAATTGTGTTCCGCGGAACCCCAGGGCTCCGCAAAGAATAAGAAGGTTCCACCATATTTTTTTTCCACGTATATTTATTGTTTCCACAGAAATTTAGAAAAAATAAAGGACATAATATCAAGGATTGAAAGGGATGACCCTGATTAATGTAGTCATCACCAGCAGCGGATTAACCATGTCGCCAAAGTCACAATAAGAAACATAAATCTGTTAAATAGCGAGGCAGAGTTTGCCTCATAGGAAAACTGTCGGGAGGTCAAGGTGACTTCCAATGACCTTCTATTGATTCTAACCTGTTTACTCCAAGGTAGTTCACCTTTTTTTTTCTAGTCAAAAACGATAATGGTGGTCCTTTAAGGGAAGTCGGAGCACTGAGGGTTCCGCAGGTTAAAAAGTTTGGGAACCGCTGGTCTAGGAACCAACCTAACAACAAGCTTTTTGATCACTGCCGGGTTAAACATAATTTCAAATAGTTCATTTAGTTTCAGTAGTACTCAAAAATAAAAGTACTCCTACGCTGTAAAGAATAGATATTCTTTTTACAGTATGGTTCTGTAAAATGGAAATATTCTTGGAGTGATTTCTTCAATTAAGACTAAAGCAGTTAATTTTATGGGGAAAAAAAACTAAAATTGCTCATTTTAAACTAATAAACTGTAAAATTGCTGCTTTACAGTACTAAACTGTAAAATTGCTGCTTTACAGTAATAAACTGTAAAATTGCTGCTTTACAATAATAAACTGTAAAATTGCTGCTTTACAGTAATAAATTGTAAAATTGCTGCTTTACAGTAATAAACTGTAAAATTGCTGCTTTACAATAATAAACTGTAAAATTGCTGCTTTACAGTACTAAACTGTAAAATTGCTGCTTTACAATAATAAACTGTAAAATTGCTGCTTTACAGTAATAAACTGTAAAATTGCTGCTTTACAATAATAAACTGTAAAATTGCTGCTTTACAGTAATAAACTGTAAAATTGCTGCTTTACAATAATAAACTGTAAAATTGCTGCTTTACAGTACTAAACTGTAAAATTGCTGCTTTACAGTACTAAACTGTAAAATTGCTGCTTTACAGTAATAAGCTGTAAAATTGCTGCTTTACAATAATAAACTGTAAAATTGCTGCTTTACAGTACTAAACTGTAAAATTGCTGCTTTACAGTAATAAACTGTAAAATTGCTGCTTTACAATAATAAACTGTAAAATTGCTGCTTTACAGTAATTAACTGTAAAATTGCTGCTTTACAGTAATAAACTGTAAAATTGCTGCTTTACAGTACTAAACTGTAAAATTGCTGCTTTACAATAATAAACTGTAAAATTGCTGCTTTACAGTACTAAACTGTAAAATTGCTGCTTTACAATAACAAAATGCAAAATTACTGCTTTACAATAATAGTTTGTAAAAATGCTAATTTTACTATTTATTACTCTGCATTTTACAGTTTTAAACTGGAACCTCTGCTGCCAGTATTATACTCTTGTTTTTACAGTAACATACAGCTAATTTCGCGGTGATAAACTGTAAAACTGCTGCTTTATAGCAATAAAATATAAAATTGTTAATTCTACAGTTTATTACTGTGCATTTTAGTTTTAAACAGGAACCCCTTCTGACAGTATTATACTGTAAAAACAACAGTTCCCTTTTTGCAGTGCCTCATATTTCTAAACAGAAAAAAAAATTACTAAGTGTATCACTCTCTCATATAAATATAAATGAAAAAAAAAAAAACTTCATATAAGATATTTCCACATGCATCAATTCACTCATTTACTCGAAATGCAAAATCAATATCTGGTCTTAGTGAGCCTATTCCCTTGAACCAAACACCTTAAGTAAGGTAATTCAGTTGCATAACTTCTCTTCGTGAGTTTGTCTAAAAGCAATCTCTTTGAAGGCCTCAGTTGAATGGCTCCTTATTAAACGGATTTTTCGCTCCGAATCGACAAACTAATTACATTGTTAAGGGATATATCTTTAAAGTGAGTCAGGAAATTTTCTAGTTTTAGACACCAATGGCATCATTTATTGCTCCTTGTTCGTAATAGCCTTTATTTACGAGGCTTATCATGTTCGTTTTGAATAAAATTGTGTTATTTATGCAAAATGAATGCGTTATTATGCCCTGTCTTTTAATCAATACCGGGATAGCCTCATCCCTCTACGACTTCCAATCTTCTTTCAGTTAAAATAAATAATAATTGCAAAATACCTTTTTTTCCATAAAAGTAGTAAAGCAACAAAAGTAAATAAAACAGCGTTAAAAGCAGAAATGCACAGGGACATTTTTAACGTTGTTATATAAATTTTATTTTTTAACAAAAAGGATTTTTTTATTCCATATTTTTTTCCCGTATCGTGAAACAAGTTTCAAAATTAAAAAAAATAAATAAATGAACTTTCAGAGCTTTAAGCCTGACTTCAACTAATCTTCTTCTAATTAGAGTCTGTCCATGAATGATTTCACACATTTTTTTCAACATTTGATGACCCCTCTCCTTTTTACCAAGAGTCACGCTTAATCTTACCCCCCCCCCTCCCCATCCCTTCCCCTTGTCACATGGCACTCATTGCACTAACAGTTTGTTGTACAAAATGTTTTATTTCAACCAAAATGCGTCATGTCACTTTTTTAAACTAGTTATTGGGTTGCCAGACAAACCGATTACACACATCTCTCTCAACTTAAACCATGATTTAAATATTTTATTTTAAAAATTCCAAAGATCTCAGAAAGAGCACTTTCATTCTTTGTTTGTTAACAATTTCCCTTTCACTTTTGAACAACTGTGTAAAAAGAAAAAAGAAAAAGAAAAAAAAACATTATCACTTTCTTGAAATTATTTAAGGCACACAAACATGCCGTATCAAAAAGGGGAATTTGCTTCATTTTCTCTTTGTTGGAAAAAGCTCTTGACAAAGAATAAATGGGAGCATATCAGGAAAAGTGCTAATTTAAGTCACAAATAAATTTCCCAAGCACTTAAAAAAAAAATCTGGTATGGACCCCACACTACTTCCTTTTACGTGTAAATTTCTTACTAGTTGCCTTAAGTGTTAAAAAAAGTGCTTGGAGTCAGCAAGGTAACAATTCAAATATTTACTCCCCTAATCTGCCACGAAACAATGCAAAAAATATTTTGCAATATTTAATTTTCTAAATATTGCTGATTTTATTATCATTCAGTGAATTTTTCGCAAAATATCGCCAATAGCGCCAAGTTGAACCCAAATTAAAAAAATAATTTTTTCGCCAAATTTGTCGCCAACTTGGAGATATGTCGCCAAGTTGGCGACAAACACTTGGCGACCAAAAGCTTGGCGACATATCGCCAAGTGGTCGCGCCAATTCATATCACTTGAGTCTGCATTGAAATTAACACTGATTTACCCCAAAAAAGGGGTAAAACACCCCCTTGGGAACATTCAAATGCAACCACAAGAGGAGGTGCACAACTAGACCATCCTCAGAGCCTACATACCAAGCTAGAAGCTTCTGCGACATATAGATTTTGAGTTATGCGACCCACATACGCACACACGTACATACAGACGTCACGAGAAAACTCGTCGTAATTAACTCGTGGGTGGTTGAAAAAAAAATTTCGGCTGCTTATATGTTGGTAGGTACATATACACGTGATGACAGGTCAAAAAAACTAAGGAATTTTCATTCGGGGGTGAGCAAAATCAAAATTTAGACTCAAATTTGAGTGATTTTTTTTTTCGCGATCACAATACTTCCTTTACTACGTAAAAGGAAGTAAAAAGAAATAAATAAAACTGTTTCTTTTTTCATACCAGTAAAATTCGTCTCACATATAACCATGTCAAAATTTTCAGATTTTACTTTAATCAAGGACGATGAAACTCTTTCTATTTCTTCAAAATCATGTTGGCAGCGCATCTTACATTCGAATCGTAAATTTCAAAAAGTCCTGGAGATGATACGAAGTTGGCTCATTTAGTCCTGCACTATACCCTATGTAACGAGAAGAAGCGTGTGAAAGAAAAATTAATTTCCCACTCTTCGCACTTTTTCCCTTATGGTTCTCATAGTTACGGCTCTTTAGACTTTTTCCCCACTCTGTTTTTGCAACAATGGTTAAATGCAAACGATTAAAATTGCTTTGTGCGTAAACTATTTTTCAATCAACATTAATAAAATACTTTTTGAAGTGTTTATATAACAGATACTCATGATGGAAGGTCATGCTAAAACGAACTATTTAGCTCTAGATTTGTTAGAAAACGTTGTGAAATAACTGAGATATGAGGATATAAATAAAAGCGTAAGCCTCATTCGAAAAACATAAAATAAATGAAGTGCTTCAATAGTAATGTATAAAAAAATCTGGTATGGACCCCACACTACTTTCTTTTACGTGTAAATTTCTTAGTAGTTGTAAGTGTTAAAAAAAAGCTTGGAGTGAGCAAGGTAACAATTCAAATATTTACTTCTCTAATCTGCCACGAAACAGTGCAAAAAATATTTTACAATGGTTCATTTTCTAAATATTGCTGATTTTAATATCATTCAGTGAATTTTTCGCAAAGTATCGCCAATAGCGCCAAGTTGAGCCCAATTTCAAAAAATAATATTGTCGCCAAATTTGTCGCCAACTTGGCGATATGTCGCCAAGCTGTCTTCAAACACTTGGCGACTAAAAGCTTGGCGACATATCGCCAAGTGGTCGCGCCAATTCATATCACTTGAATCTGCATTGAAGTTAACACTGATTTACCCTAAAAAAGGGGTAAAACACCCCTTGGGAACATTCGAATGCAACCACAAGGGCAGGTGCACAACTAGACCATCCTCAGAGCCTACATACCAAGCTAGAAACTTCTACGGCATATAGTTTTTGAGTTATGCGATCCACATACATACGCACACACGTACATACAGACGTCACGAGAAAACTCGTCGTAATAAACTCGGGGGTGGTTGAAAAGTATTTTTCGGCCGCTCATATGTTGGTAGGTACCTATGCACGTGCTGACAGGTCGAAAAAACTACTAAACATTCATTCGGGGGTGAGCAAAATCAAAATTTAGACTTAAATTTGAGTGATTTTTTTTTTTTTCGCGATCACAATACTTCCTTTACTACGTAAAAGGAAGTAAAAAAAGAGTGGAGCTGTTATCTTTCGTGCTGTTTCCATGGATACGACGCAAAATTTCTAACATTGATACGCCAACCGAGTATAGTTTCTTGCTATGACTTAATATATCGAAACTCAAAATTATTTAATCAATATATCCCTACCAAATAACGCAACTGAAAATAGTTCCTGTTTGCAAACGAGATACCGTCACCGTGCTGCTGCATTTCATATTCAGAAATCTAATATTCACTGACGTTTCTCAGCCGATGAACTGAAAACCAACAAACGTTATTACAACTCAAATTCAATGACAATCACATAGTTCCAGATTCTAATAACCTTTGTTCGGAAATGGGAAACGTCGTATAAATCTTGATTCGCATAGAGCTCTGAAGTCATGCATGAGTTTTAATCGCTCATTAGCGGTTTACGATTACGAGTATTACTTTGATGTAAAATTAAATGTAAGGTTTTGTTTTTGTTTTTTTAGTGACATTTTACTTTTTTCTACATTATTTCAAACCATATAGTTTTATTGATATCGAAAAAAAAAAAAACACTACTATCCTACTGGTAAGAAGTAATATCACAAATGCAATATATATTTCGGTAGTCTCTAATCTCCATATATTATTTCTCTAAGCCGAATACTATACCCGGTCGAAACTCGCTCATTTCTTTATCGAATTGCATGAAAATTTATGATTTTGAAGCTTATTCCGCGGGCTATTAACGAAAATTAGACCCACACTCTAAAAAGTGTCGGTTCGTTTTTTATTCGAACTTCAATTTGGGCACAAAATTGACTCTATCTAGCGAAATAATTGCCGTATCGTCTCCATTTTGATTTCATTCGAAAGATTAAAAAAAAAATGCGTTCTTTAGAACGTTTGTCCGCTAGCGCCGCATAACGAGAATCTCGAAAATCCACGTTTAAGCGACTTATAAGCGATTGAAGTTTGAAAAAGTTGAATTTTTTGCTCAACTGTTAAAATCGTTAGCACTGTTGTTCAAATCAATTTTAAATGCGACATTTCAAGCCAAGGCTTAGCTCGGTAAACCTTAATTGTAACTTTTATTGTTTCAAAATACTATGGTAGTTTTGCGATAACGTTAGTATTTAGTTTAGTAGTAGCCTTGGGTATTTGGTTTTAATATAGGGTATCACTTTTGTAGTAGTTGTAAAAGTGAACGTTGTCTTTGATCTCTTTGAAAAGTTGTCAGAACGACGGCAGTTGATGGCGATGTCGTGCAAACGTACAAGATTTTACAATGCCAAAGAACAGGGTACCAACAGGCAGACTAACAGGAAGGTGTCTACTACCTAGACAATGTTAGACAATTCAACAATGCTTTGGCCTTCGCTTCAGTCAAAGTGGACTCAGTTAACATTCCTGGCAGAGGTCCATATTGTTTTAAACTACATGGTCAAGTGTACCATATGATCGGGAACTTGCAACCTCCGGCAGGGACTACACCAACTTACGCTGGACTTTTCTTTATAGATTTCGACACTGCGCTGCAACTTCGGGCATATAATGAAACCAATAAAAATTGTCGTATTAAATTTTAAGTTTAGAGTTTTTTTTTTTTTTGCGGAATTCCGCACGGGTCACCTAGTGCTTCTTATATGGAATGCAATTTTCCACTTAAAATCATTGATCAAGCATGGCGAACGATGACTTGATCCCATTCCCAACTAACCATAGATTTGCTCTACACAATGGCATAATTATTATATTGCAAAAAATAAAGTGTTGTTTTTACAGTATAATTACAGCAGAGGTTCCTGTTTAAAACTGTAAAAGGCACTGCAATAAACTGTAAAAAAAAAAAGCAATTTTACAGTTTATTTCAGTAAAGCAGTAATTTTACAGTTTATTACTACAAAATTAGCTGTATTATACTGTAAAAACAACAATATCATTCTGGCAGCAGAGGTTCCAGTTTAAAACTGTAAAATGCACAATAATAAACAATGCAGTTTATTAGTGCAGTTTTACAGTTTATTAGTGTAAAATTTGAAATTTTATAGCTAATTGCTATAATATTAGCAATTTTTACAGTTTTTTACTATAAAATTAGCTGTATTATACTGTAAAAACATCTATTTTTAGTGTAAGGCGGGCACCCAATTTTTTCCCCCAAAGAGCGGTCAGCAAATATTACAGTAATTTTATCATCCCGCTTTTCGATCAGGATTCCCTTATCATCTCAAGACAGCTACAATGTTCTTATGACCTCATGCGCTTTGCAAAAGACAATTGTGCAAAAACCAATATGCAATTATAAAAACACCCCCACAAGCGTTGCACGACCTGATAAATCATACAATTTCATAGATTGCAATCGTTATACCCCTTATACCACTGTGACTAAAACGAAACTTCGGTATGAAAGTAGCCCACCCAGGGTGACATAAAGTATCATGGGACAAGCACAAAATGTAGCCGTAAGTCATTAAAATATTGCAGACATTTTTGAATGCCAATCTGCGGTGTCATCAAGAGTCTTTGGTGTGTTCACGAATTAAGAATGCACTGTCGCCCTAATAAAGTCTTGTAATGACCGGTCACAGTTTGACTGTTGCAGTGACTGGACGGGGAAGGTCCATGAAGCATTTCGCATTGTGTCACAAAGTGGCTCCTTTGAAGCGTCAAAACTCGGTTCATTTCTGATGGTGACCATTGTTGTTCTCGGTGAGGCCCCTATAACTTTGCTCATCATGTTGTGCTACCAAGTTCCTAAAGCTTCGACAGAATACATACAGTGAACTCTCACTTATGCGCCGGCCCAAGGGACCAACAAAAAAAGGCGCATAAGTGAAAGAGACGTATAAATAAACAGGCCTATTTAAAGGACTAAAACGCAACATAAGTTCTAATGAGAAAATGAATAAGACTGTTTCTATAGAAAAGAGACCTATTACTACGGTTTGGCAATTTCTGTAATATAACTGCAATGATAATGCGAAAACAAACGTTGTAGCATATCTAATTACAAACTGTTCTATCCATAGTAGATGATTGTCCCTCTCCGAACTCTAGTTCATGGGGGAAAAATGCCCTCCGTGAGTAATAAAAGCGAAAGATTAAAGAGGAAAGTGAAGAAAAATGCTTATTCTTTTCAAGAAAATAAGTTACTTTTTTTTACATTTTACCCAAAAGTGAAATATGCATCTTTACAGCGACGCATAAACGAATGATACTATCACTATTTTGCTATGGAATGTGCTGGGACTATTCAAAAGCGTCGCATAAGTGAACAAGAAGTTCTGTCAAGAACTAAACAAACCTACTTTCCCGTACATCGAAATCGGCATTGTAGCATCTGATAAATATTCTCTTGATTATCTGAAACTGAAAATTATGTCAAACATACCTCTATAGCACTTAAAGCTGATTTCTAAAAGCAAAATATACCCCTCTCATCAGATGAAATAGACACGTAAAAATTAAATAAACGAGTCAATTAAGTTTTGTCGCACCTTTTAAAGAATGTAACTGTTATAGTTCTTCCGTAGAAAAATTCCACAATCGTTTTCAAAAGAAAAAAAATAAACAAATAAAATAAAAGTACAAAGAACTTCAAAACACATTTTATCAAAGAAAGAAAAAAAAAACTCGTTCGTTAATAAAATGTCTTGAATTTCATTTTTAATCCGTTGCCAGTTGTTAAATATAAATAAAGAATAAAATGCTCTCGTGAATGACAAATTTTTGTTAACAAAAAAAAAAAAATATCGTCTGCCAAAAAAAAAAATCATAATAATAATAAATTAAACAAAACAAATAAATAAATAAACAAAAAATCGTCTGCCCAGTCAGTCATTTTTTCTGAGCCTGCATTTCCGCCATGTCTGCGGAGTCGGAGTCGAAATTAGAGTCCTCACAGAAGATTATTCAGAAAAGTACTTTACAATACATTATTTATCAAAACCATTTTCTTACAAAGTTAGTTTGAAGGAAATCCGCCTTGAAGTTCAGAATCGACATTCAATTTAAATTTCTCCGTAGGCGCTCATGTTAAAAATTTTTCTGAACGGTTCATCATTGAACGAAAAATTGTTCAAATTGAAAAGTGAAATATGGGAAGGAGCCTCTCCGAGATCTTTCGAACAAAAAAAAGTTTATTCAATTCCGACGGTTCACTTAAAAGTTATTAGGTGGGGAAAGGTTGTTTGAACGGTTCAATGTTGAACGAAAAAAATGTTCAAATTGAAAATTTAAATACGGTAATGAAGCATTCTTGCCAAGATCTTTCGAACAAAAAAAAGTTTGTTTAAATCGGACTGTTCAGTCAAAAGTTATTAGGTGTGGGAGCTTTTTTGAACGGTTCAATGTTGAACGAAAAAATTGTTCAAATCAAAAATGTAGGTACGGGAATGAAGTATCCTTGAAAAGATCTTTCGAACAAAAAAAAAGTTTGTTCAAATCGGACTGTTCATTCAAAAGTTAGTATCGCGGGACCGGTTATTTGAACGGCTCAAAGTTGAACCAAAAATTGTTCAAATCAAAAAATCAAATATGGGAATGAGCTGTACTCGCCGAGATCTTTCCAACAAAAAAAAGTTTGTCCAAATCGGAATGTTCATTCAAAAGTTATTAGGGGGGGACAGACATACAGACCTAAGGCCCCTATATATACGAGCCGGCGCATCAAGATTAAGTTTCACCACTTTGGATCCAACGCGTGCTTGTGTGTTTGAGAGGTTGTCTTTTCTGGCCAGTAATCGCGTTTTGGTAATTTTTCACTGTGAGCAATTATTAGCGGCACGCGGATTTGGCAAAGCTTAGCAATGTGCCAAAACTTTTTTCTGGTAACCCTACTCCGCAACAATGAAAATATGAAAGTAAAAGTTAAGGAATTGGATCCAAAGTGGTGAAACTTAATCTTGATGCGTCGGCCTGTCTATATAGCGGCTCTAGACAGACCGACCGACAGACCGACTGACCGACACACAAATTCCCCATCTCAATACCCTACTTTCAAATTTTTAATTTTTCGATATTTATTTCATTTTTTTTGTTTCTTTTTGACTTTTTTTTACTTGGCGATATTTTTTTTACTTGGCGACATTTTTTGGACTTGGCGACATTTTTTGGACTTGGCGACATTTTTTAGATGCATTAAGCCAATTTTAATGCTTTTTTCGTTTCTTTTATTTTTAACGGGAAAGTAGGCTAAAAAGGCGCATAAATGAGGCGGTGTATAAGTGAGAGTTCACTGTAGTTTAATGAAAACTTTAGATGTGAAGAACGAGATCTGTCGAATTGCAGAGAGGATAACTAAAGCCCCCAATGACTTTCAAACGAACATGAATCTGAGGAGCAAAGTATGTTGAATTTTAAAACGAATGAAAAACAGATTCATTTCATTTACGACTGTGCTCGGCTTGATTTAAAGCATAGTAGAAATATCCTTAATGGATAGTTTTAAACTATCCAAAACCAGTTTAGTGAAAATATTTGAATAAGCGATTTGATTCAGTGTATTTTTGCATAAAATGACTCCAATAAATTGCACTTCAATTCTCGCATTCGATCAGACTGCCTAAATCCAAATCTCCGCGTAGTGCCTTTGTTTCATAACGTAAGTATTGATTTCTAACTCAACATATTTGGTTACGAAAAGTATTATTCCGCTTTCTGAAGTTGTTTGTTCGAGGAATAGCTTGCAGAAACTCGTGATGTCAAATAAGTTACAAAGATATTTGAAATTTAGTAGTGGTTTAAGGATGTCATGTTTGATCAAATAAGATCTCAATTCTTTACCAATGATGTATATATTAATCAGAAATTCGGTTTACTTTATTTACATGCAACTGTATTTAGGAAAAAAGTTATAGCTAGAAAGTAGTTTGTTTCTTTCAAGGCACTATTGTCTAAGTTCTATTCGGTATCTTTTTTAGATCTATGCAACTGTAAATTCAGGATTAATTTAGTTATTTCTGGTGGTAGCCTGGAAAAGTGAGATTTTTGAAGGAAATTTGGATATGATTGTTTCGGTCATGCTTACTTTGTGATATCTACACTAACCAGAAGAGTTAAAGATCTTTTATACCTGGTTAGGTCTTTGAATTTATTGAGACATCTAGCTGACACACGATCTGTACAAACGCGATGCAGTTAGCACGACAGATTGCAATTTTTGTGAAGAATTCTACAGAAATCCAACTCTTCCAGTGTTTGAAAAACAAATTTTATTTG
>JAXGGA010018047.1:0-22928 GCA_038373865.1 Uloborus plumipes | reverse complement strand
GCACTTTTGCTTTAATGTTATACACTTCTGATATTGTTTTTTTTCCTTGAAAATGGCAATTATAATTCAAATAAATTATTATGTATATTTCTTAAGAACTACCTTTACTGCCCCTCCCAAAAAAAAAAAAAAAAAACTTTAAATTAAATTAACTCCACATCTCATATTATAAAACCATCATTTTTTTAATCATAAAATTGTTTTGTCGAGAACAAAAAAATCCCCCTTTTTTGCCTAATACTGAAAGAGTAATATTATAATAAGGCGGTTCGTTTGTACAGTAATTAAGCTTTTTTTTTTTTTCGTGTTAGGCTTAAATTTTCTTTAAAAAAGGCAGCAAAAATTGCGAAACTTTTCTGATAACAAGGAAACCACTGGAGGATTTCTTGCGTTAAAAAATTTTTCAGAATAGAAAATTGAAACAACGTTATTGGCAATTTTTATCATCTTTTAGCCTCTTTTCTTCAACCTTGTAGACATTTTCAAATTAAAAAAAAATAAAAGAGTTATCATTTAACACTTTTTTTTTATTGCCTACTCCTCTTTCCGAGTGGCTATTTTGGTATGTATTTTATTATTCGTGCTGTTTAAGTGAGCGCATTCAAAGCTGAGAAGACAGCTTATAATCTGAGCACATAATTTTAAATATAAAAATGACACTGTTTCTGGTTCACACTTTAAAAAACAAACTCCAAGCTGCGATGACGCCCCAGCGCGCGACCTTCCACGGCTCAATGCACCACGTGCACAAACCAGTCTGCTTCCAAATTCTGAATTTAAGTCAATTCGCACTAGATATGGGCCCAGACAAAGCGGCTAAACTGTATTGGTTTAAGTTCGGTTACAATAGGAGTCTATAAGGTTGCTAGTTTAGCCCAGAAAAGCAATGGTTTTACCTTTGAAATTAAGCATTTTTAAAAAACCATTGCCTTATTATTGCTTGCAGTATGAGCCAAGTTAATGTATTCACAATATAGAATGAATCCCCCCCCCCCAACGTTCTTCTGGCAAGAGACACCAATTGTGCTCCGGAAGGGGGTGGGGGTGCAAATATTATGCCAAAGCTTAAAATTCTGAAGAAAACGCTGCTGATGTTCTGGAGCTAAACAAGCAAATTTAGACCCTTCTTACAACCAAACTGGAGAATATGCAAGAAAACCATTTCGCATGGGTTCACATCTTACAAGTTAATCGAACTTCGGAATTTTATAAAAATCAGTGACCCTCAATTTTTTACCGTCTTCACCAGACAGATTTCCCGGTCTCCAGAATTGCAATCGCCAAGAATTTGAACTGATGTAAAAGTTTTTGGAAGTTTCATTAAGTGCTAGTGAAATTTTTAAGTTATTGCATTTTATGCTAATACTGGTTCAGTTTTTCTAGAGTATTTAATTATGAATTTCAGTGACTTAACCGTTTATTACTCTAATAATAATATGAGCATATTTCTAAAAAACGTTCAATGTTTCTTAGACATACGCTTTCTTGTCCCTATCAAAAATGCATTTCAACACTTATGATAAACGAATGTGGTTTAATGTAACTTTATTGCATCAAATTTTGACAAGGAAAAATTAAAATGGTAGAACAAAAATAGTTGTTTAAATCTACTTCATAGTTGTAGTTTTGAAATTGTGAATAAGCTCAGACAAGTCTTTATGTATCAACTACTGAGAACAACTGATAAACGTTTTTATCAAACTCCAACAGAATAAATTAATGCTGTTAAGTTCATATACCAAGAATCAATGTTTTCTAAGTAGGCGTAATAAAAGAATAAAAGAAAAAGAAACCTTTGCCGGTAAATTACATTACTATTTTTTCTTATGTTAAAGAAATATTTCAATCATAAAAAAAAGTTGTTTTTATTGACAAACGTGTTGAAAAACCTTTTCTTCATGGAAAATTAGATATTCTAAAAAAGTAAATAAATAAATATAAGGGAAAAGGGGAAAAAATAGTATGAAATAACTAAGTAAGGAATGTATTATTCAGAGGAAAAACATTTTTTCTTCTATTTTACAATCTGTTTTAAGCATTCCTTTTTTACACTTTTGAACATGTATTTTAATCTTGCATTTGAATTGCTCAATCGTTTTTATTTTTTGCGAAAATAGAATTAGAAATTAAATTATGAATTTTTCATCACCTAGTTTTTCTAATATCTTGAAAACGAACTTTTTGTCAGTGATGTTTTATTTATTTTTCATAAGACTGCAAAGAATAATGATTGAGGCAATGGAAATGTAAGAAATTTGTAGAAATCAGTTTCAGCTTCTGTGTGTTTGGAGACAAATATATAGACAGACAGACAGAAAATAACCTTGGTATAAATAGTTACTAAAATTCACACTATCGACAAAATAAGATCATCATTAATTTTCTTAGCCAATGGTCATCAGTCTGTTTTAGGGGGACATCAGTCAACTCATTAATGTTTAGGCAGGCAGTTTTAGTTTTGAATTTTTTTAAAAACTTTTCTTAATTCTAAATTACACTTAATTTAGCTCAGCAAGATGTTTAGGTTAAAAGTAGTGAATCAGCAACATTGAACGCATAGTTGACAAACATATCAATTTGTAAAAGCCAGAAATAAGTATCCGATTATGTTCTACTTGAAAAACCAAAATATTATTTGTGCATGTGTAATTCTACAATACACACGTAGATCTACATGTTTCACCAATTTAAAAAATTCCAGACAGAAACACGGATATTCTAACATTTTTGTTACAAGTTAACATCGAATGCAATAAGCTCACTTTTAGAGCGAATGAAAATTTCCGTCTACTGTCTGCCCAATGAGGAGAAGAGTAAAAATTTTATGTACGCGTCCGGCTCGTTTTGATGTCACTCTGCTTATAATTTAGAGGCTAACACACATCTGTAGAAGCTTGCATCCCAGAAAACTAATGGATGTGTCCATTTACACCTGTCAACCGGATGTTTGTCTTTCCATCTCATCGGTTGTCAGACTGTACTTTCGAGGACGGTTTTCGAGCATAATTAAATCGCAGAATTTCCTTCTATATGTCCGTTTGCTCTACATAACTTTTCTAATGAAAAACTAAGAGGTGCATAATAGAGTACAACGATGTTCTCGCTACATGCCAAAATTGTAAAATTTGTTTCTGTCGCTAAAGTTCCAGTCGTTTGGTTATTAAACTGTCATCATTTTAAATTCACTTTAAAAACAGAATGTCAAGATCAAAATGGTGAGAAGGGCAATTAGCTATGTTACAGTTATGAGAAGCAGCCAAAAGAATTTCGCTTATACTTTTATGATATTTTATTATTCTCCTTCGTTAGTGTGTCAGTGGGACCATTTTTTAAAATCTTTTCTGAAAGCAAAAGCGACTAATAGTAGGGGAACGTTGGGGAAAGTGAAGTGATATTTTCAGCTTGCAACGACACCCATCAATCGATATTTTTTACTTATTTTAAACATATTTTTGATTCCCGTCAAACAATACATAGTTTTAAAGATCAAGGCATATAATTATACAAGTCATTTTGAAAATTTGCTACCGCCATATTGTAATATTTCGTGGTTCATCAAAACTAACTTTTGATTTCATAATGTGATAAAGTTTTTGTAATTGACATTTTAAGTATTAATTGAGATTTATTGGTTTAAAGTGCAGAACCTATGTAATTAATGTTAGGCATGTTTTCATTCTAAATGTTTAATGCAATTTGTTAAGGTAACGCAGGGCAATGGAGATAGGTGAAATATTTCCTTTCGTTTACTTATTCAACCACTTATTGTATCAACTATGCGTTCATTCATCAATTAATTCATTCCCTTCTCATCATCCACTTATTTATGCCTTTATTAACTAATTTTCTTATTAATTCGCTATTTTATTTACATTTTTTTCTCGTGCATTAAGTTATTTTATTCATTTGTTTAATGAATCGTTACTTTTCTCTCTTACTCACTCATTCGTTTATTTATATAGTAATTTAATAAACTATTCTTAAAAACCAAATACGAAACATTTTTAAAGAAAAATATTTTGTTTTTCACCTGCTCCATATATTTTTTAAGTCAAATGTCTCCCTTTTTAATGGTATAAATCGACTGCCAAAAATGAAAAAGACTATTTCAATAAAAGTTTAATTGCAAAGTACATTAGTTTATTCATCTCTACGGTTCAGAGAACATTTCGTACCAATTGGCTGGTGTCGGTGACCACAAGCCATTCAATGCCCATTAGTTCTCATTACTTTACTGTACGAATTCAAAAACATTTTATGATTGTGAAAAATTTCGGTTTTTAGATTTCAATAAGAGACATTTTTGAAGTTCGACTTCTGTTGACCCAACGAAAGTAAAATTTCAACACAAAGCGGCAGAAATGAAACGAAATGCAAATTGAATTGGCGTCATTTATTAACGACAATTTTGCGATGACGGTGGCGAATAATTGGATTCCGAATTCAGTGTCAATTTGACTATATTTGGTAAGATTCCTACATATCCCGATATTAAATACTACTGATATTCCCACAATGAATACCTGTTGAATTATCTTTACTGCATTAGTTTACAACAGTTATTCGGCTATAAGCATTTAAATAAAAGGCTTTTTTCTTCACTCTAAACCTATTGCACATAGCATTTTTTTTCTTTAATGTATTTCATTTAGTTATTGTTACTGTACAAAATGAATGTTGTTTTTACAGTAAAATACAGCTAATTTTATAGTAATAAACTAAAAATTGCTAATTTTACAGTAATAAATTGTACATTTGCTAACTTTACAGTAATAAATTGTACATTTGCCAATTTTACACTAATACATTGTACTTTGATAACTTTACAGTAATAAACTGTAAAATTGTTAATTTTACAATAATAAACTCTAAAAACTGCTAATTTAACAGTTTATTACCGTTCAGTTTACAGTTTTAAACTGGAACCTCTATTGCCAGTCTTATACTTTTGTTTTTACAGTATAATACAGCTAAATTTTACAGCAATACACTGTAAAATTTCCTACTTTACAGTAAGAAACTGCATTTTATAGTTTTAAATTGGCACTTCGGCTGTCAGAATTATACGGTAAAAACAGCGGTTCATTTTTTGCAGTGTAATGCAAATTCATATCTCACGCTCCCGCACCTCCATCCCCCAGAAAAACAAACTGATTTTAAGTTTGACAGGGCCCCTTCTCTATGCTTACTAGGTATAAAAAAGTAAAATTACAGGAAAAACATTAAATGAAAAGTAAATAAGAAGCAAAAATTATGAACTACAACTTCAAGAGCGTACGCATGAATATACGCACCTATTTTTCATTCATTTAAAAATAAATGTGATTTTATCATTTGACAGTTTTTTCTCCAATACTATTCGAATGATGCGAGATGGGACTTCCCAGATGACCTTGAATAACGTTAGGGCAGTGTATTGTTCCTAACCAGGGGGCTCTGAAATTTTCTTTCCAAAGCGCCATTTTTAAACATTTCTTATTCTATTCTTAAAAATACCAAATAGAGTCAGCTCATCATAGTGTACTTTTTTTCGTTTTAACTCCCGTTAAACCTGATGCAGAACCATAACAGCTAGCCCAGCTGTTTTTTTAAATGCTGTGTATATATCATTTGAAGTCGTTTTGCTGTATTGTAGCAAATGCTACTATTTTTGACGAGGCTATGAATTTTTGAAATTGAAAATTTGCTTAAGTGTTCATTCACTGGTCTGTTTACCCTATAAGATATAGTTCATAATCATAACGTTAAACCAGACAGAATTTTTTTATTTTTAATTAAACATTGTTGTGGTATTCTCATAATTTAAATCACTTTTCAAACTTCATAACAAATCTTCAGTTTTTTCTTTCAACCGTCTGCCAGATGTCAGATTAATAAACTCCTAAGTAACATAATTTTCTCTGCAATCACTTGAGTAACATTCATTCATTACTGATTTAAAAGATTTAATTCTCAAAATTACTCAAAAACTGATTCTAAATGGGCTTATTTTAGTAGCTACGAACTGCATAAAACTGAAATTTTCTCCGTTGATCATCAGTTGTTTATTATTCGTGAAAACGTAAATTCACTACCTGTTACAAACTTTGTGTACATGTGTGTACATTGTAATAAAACAAAGCTCAACAAATTGCAATGAATAATTTTTACGCTAGGTCAAGGCAAAATACAGGAATTGAATTACATGAATGCTATAATATATGTAATTAGAAACTCACGAAAATTAAATAAATATGAATTTCTCACAGTAGACTTACCTTGTGATTTGCCCAGCTGTTTCATCTTTTAGAACATTCAAATTGTTTACTGACCTCACTTTGCCTAAAACCTGACGTTTACCCCAAAGAACCTTTGCGATTGGGGTATATCACGATCACGTGATCTATTGCCTCGTGTCAGTTGAAGTTCATTTTCTGGTATTCTATGTTATCGCCTGCTTTTTTTTTTTCTCACATGTATAGGTATAGTATTTACGCATTTTTTTTGACTTTTTTTTAACCTATTTTCTATTTATTTTTGTTGCTTTAAAATGATAATTATTATTACCCTTTTTTTCCTCTGATATATTTTTCGGATTGGATATTTTTATGGTGTTATTTTCTTACATAAGTTTTAAACGCTTGATATCCTACTCGAATCATGTATTGCTTTATAATCTTTTTCTTTGGAAGTTTCTTTTGGATTAGATGTTCTTCCTAGATTATTACTTTGATATTTAGTTTAAAACGTTTCGACAAGGTAATTACGTGCGATTACTCTTTAGTATAAGAATTTCATAAAATAAAGGTATTTAAATAAATTCATTTAGAATGTGCTTCCATTTCCGTTTTATCTCCTTTAAAATAAAAATCTTGAGGAAAACCTCAAAGGAGTTCCTTAATGAAAACTTCAAAGGAATTCCTTGAGGAAAACCTCAAAAGAGGAGGGTCTGGAGATCCTCAGGAATAAACAGAATTCCCCATACATACGGTAGAAGATTTCCTCAAGGCCTGTTTCCTCAAGGAACTCATTCGGATTTTCTGTTACATGTGGATGATCCTTAAAAGTACTTTTTACACAATTGCGAGTACTTCTTACTACTTAGATCTTTATTGTTGTTATAATTATTATTATCATTATTAATTATTATTATTATTATTATTATTATTATTATTATTATTATTATTATTATTATTATTATTATTATTATTATTATTATTATTATTATTATTATTATTATTATTATTATTATTATAAGATTCATGTGCAGCGTTTAGAATTATATGATGCGTTAGGGCCTTGCTCCACATCAGCGGAAAACGCGACCGAAACCAAAGGCAGAAACCGAAAATCCGGGTACTTTCCATAGGAACACTGTTTAATCCATTTTACGTTTCTGCTTTATTCTCTGCTTTACTGCTCGATGTGGAGCAGGGCCCTTAGTGTTCTGTATCTATGGTATGTAATATGATTAAAAAATCTAAAAACTAGAGATGGCACGAAGCACCGAATACCGAAGCTTCGGTTGCCACACATGCATTGAAGTTTCAGCATTGAATGCATAATAAACGCATACAGTATGATACTATACTCCATATTTTTTTACATTTTTAGTGTTACACAACATTTTTAGCTTACTGTCTCCATTTTAAATTATTTTCACAAGTTAAAGTATTTATTTTTGATTTGTACTCGTAGTACCAGAAAAGAATACATTTCTAATTTCTTTATTGCAAATAAGTAATATGAAGCATTATTTAGAATATTATAAGCACGTTCGATTGTTACTTTGATGTTTATAATAAAACCAGCTGACATCAAATATTTAATCGCAGAATGTTCTTAATTTAAAAAATTGAATTTGTTGAATTTGTTGTAGTTATGTACATGCATTTTCCCGTACTTGTCATTCAGTATTAACTTATCATTCAGTATTAATCTTCTATGTAAAATATTTAACATGTTTAATTTTGGAGCTGCTTGTTTCAAGTATAATCAAATGAAAAATAAGTTTTTTATTTCAAGTAAAAAATGAAATGGAAACGAATATCTTTCATCAAAAGTGGATGGGGCAGGAATGGGTACTCTCCTCATGTTTTGTTTGATAAAAAATAAGTAAAATTCAGCATTAATTTACTTTTTATTAATTCTCTGGATGTTTTGTAAACCTTGACTGACATTAATAATTTTGATGAATATCTATAAATTGAGTTAAATTTACCATTTTAATAAATTTAACAAAAACCGAAATTTTATCCCTATAACTATAACTTGATTAAATAAAATATGTCTTTAAAAATTTCTGTTCTGGTAAATGATAAAATGATTTTTTTTTTATTTATTTATTTTTTTTTTTTTTTTGTGCGTGTTAACACTAGAAATGTTTAAAAGCGTCTCATTTTACTAGCTTCAGTTCAAAGCAACTATAGTGCTCATATAATTTATTACTAAATGTTATTTAATTTAACTTACTTGTTTTGTAACAATAAATAACATAATGAAAAAGGTTTCAAGTGAAGTAGAATACAACGTAAGATGGGGTGAATCGGGACACTTTTCAGCATTGATTGTAAAAAACAGTAGTTAAAAGATTTTTTTTTAATTTGATTTTTTGGGTAAAAACTTCGGTCTTGCTTTGCTTTTGATATTCCAAACAAAAACAAAATATTTTGAACAGTTATCATTTATATATATATGAATTTACGCTGATAGGGGTCAATCGGAGCACATGTTAAAATTTTCGTTTTATTTCAATTTATATCATGTAATAGGTCTCACAAGCATGAGTAATATTGATGGAGGAGAATTAGAACAGATAGTTACTGTCAAATAAAAGTTTATTTTCTATACCAGTAAAAGTTTATGATTTCTCAAAATTCAAAATAAGTTTGAACTTATGAAAAATTAAAATCAATTTTAAGAAATGCTTTTGAATTGAAATACAAAGCTTTAACATAAATTGAAGTCACTCATGTCGTCCATAAATATGTACTTGTCCATAAAACTAGCAGTTGTGGCTTGGCTTAAGTTTTTTCATAACATCTTCTGGGATGAACGCTACCTTTTCTTTAGTTTCTTGAAATCTGAGTTTCGGGGATTGTCCTGTAGGAGTCTCCCGCTTATTCATCACTGTCTGTGTGCTGGACTTTTGCTACATAAAGTCTAAGACTTTTTCCCGTGTATTTTAAGTAAAAAGAAGTCTTCTGAAGCAAATATCTTTTTAAATCTGCAACTTTCTGTCATTCTAAGATCTAGTTGCCCACGAGAAGGGATAAACAGCAATAATTCCTTGTCCTTGTCTTGACTAGAAGAATTGGGGTTAGAATCTTGATTTTTCAAACAGTTTCCTTTAAATAAGTTTGAAATGGAACAACAGAACAAAGTGTTCCGATTCACCCCGCAAATCCTTATGCTGTGAAATTATGAAGAATTTCTCATTTTTATGCCACAATAAAAATATGTTGTCTCTTCTAATGTGGTACTCTGTTGACCAGATATATGCATAACTAAAAAGTACTATTCTTTGATTTGAAATATAAAGTGGTCTGTACTTACATACAAAGTTTTGCAGACCATGAAAACTTGATGTTTTTTAGCGTCCCGCTTGCAGCCTTGAACAGAAGCCAATAGTATTGCCAGAATGACAAAAATATTTTTTCCTACTTCTTATAATATTTCCTTTCTAAAAAAAATTTAACTACCGAAAATACCCGACGGCATATTTATGAAGAATTTTTGTGTATGATTAGGAAGGTTAGTTTCGAATCGCCCCGCTGTTCCTATACACTCCATTTTACGGTACCGTAAAATGGGGTGTATAGGAACAGCGGGGTCAATCGGAACAAAACTTCCAGACCGCACAAAGAAATTCTTCAAAAATATACTATTGGGTATTTTTCGCCATTAAATTTTTTTTTAGAAAGGTAAGATCATTGGAAGTAGGAAAAAATTACTTTTGTCAATCTGCCAACGCTACTGGCTTCTAAGGAGGGCTGCATGTGGAATGCTAGAAAACATCATATTTTCATAGACTGCAAAACTTCATATGCAAGAACAAACCTTCTTATATTTTAAACCTAAGAGTGGTATGTTTCAATTATACATGTATCTGAACAACAGAATACCACATTGAAATTTACATTTTTTATAAATTATGTCATAAAAATGAAGAATTCTGAAAAATGCCATAGGAAAAAAAATTGCGGGGTGAATCGGAACACTTTGTTCTGTTGTTCCAATTCAAACTTATTTGGAGGAAACTGTTTGAAAAATCAAGATTTTAACCTCAATTCCTCTAATCAAGACAAGGACAAGGATTTATTACTGTTTATCCTTTCTCGTGAGCAACTAGATCTTAGAATGACAAAAAGTTGCAGATTTCATAAGATTTTTTCTCCAGGAGACTTCTTTTTATTTAAAATACGAGGGGAAAAGTCATATAGACTTTATATAGCAAAAGGCAAGCACACAGACAGTGATGAATAAGCGAAAAAAACTTTCAGGACAATCCGCGAAACCCAGAGATTTTAAGAAACTAAAGAAAAGGCAGAGATCATCCCAGAAGATGCTATGAAGAAACTTAAGCCAAGTCACAATTGCTAGTTTTAAGGACAAGTACATATTTATGGACGACATGAGCGACTTCCATTCGTGTTAAATCTTTGTATTTCAATTAAAAAGCATTTTTTAAAATTACTTTTCATTTTTCATAAGTTCAAAATTATTTTGAATTTTGACAAATTATAAACGTTTACTGGTATTGAAATTATACTTTTATTTGACAGTAATTATCTGTTCTTGTTCTCCCCCATCAATATTACTCATGTTTGTGAGACCTATTACAGGTTAAATGGAAAAAAATAAAAATTTTAACATGTGTTCCGATTGACCCCTATCAGCGGGGTGATTCGGAACATCCATAATTTCCTATATATTTTCATAATAACTGTTCAAAATGTTTTGTGTTTGCTTAGAATATCAAAAGTAAAGCAAGACCGAAGTTTTTATCCAGAAAATCAAATTGAAAAAAAATATTTTAACTGCTTTTTTTACAATCAAAGCTGAAAAGTGTTCCGATTAACCCCATTTTACGGTACTGTTACTTATTGAACAATTCTGTGGGTTGAATACAAACAATCATTTTAGTTAAATATAATTTTATTCTGTGTTTTACTATGCTTTATAACTGCGTTTAGCTTAAAAAACAATATTTTACATAATTAAAATTGTAAAATGAAAATTTACAGCATAAATCATTATAGGTCCAAGCAGCCGAATCACACCTCATCTTCGGAAAGGTTTAAACTTAAGGCCTATTCACATTACGATCGAACCGGCCGAACGAAGTAGTTTTTCGGCCGTGACGGTCGGAGGTGAAAATTTTCGAGCATTCGCACTTACTCTGTCCGAAAGTCACGTGACAATATTCCCCCACTAATTACAAAGAGCGCGCACGTGGCGAGAGCCAATGAGGTCGCTACCAAAAGACCGGTCTACTTTCGGAACCGAAGACATCCGGCATTCTGGAACGGCGACGGAAGCCGAAGTTTTGGCGTGCTGTCATGGCAACGGATTTCGAAAACCAGTTTCGCAGCGAAACATTCGGTTCGATCGGCCGGTTCGGTTGTAATCTAAATAGGGCTTTAGGCTGAGCCGAAGCTTCCTTCCATTTCTAATAATAACTTAGACTGAAATTTATAAAAAACTATACAAAAACTGCGTAATACTACTTGGCCGCTATCTATGATTGCGAAATCTTTAATTTCTCAGACGCAAGTTCGAGTTAAATTATTTATTACTTTTAACATTACTTCTAACAGATACCGTGAACAATGAACGATATATTGTATTTTAAAAATAGTTCAAAGACAGGTTATATTACTTGCTCTTCAGGCATGAATATTAGCGATTTAGTTTTATTTTTCTTATTAACGCTTTACGGTCCATCTCTAAAAAAAAGTTTTTCCGTCCTATTAAATCCAAACAGATTATGAAATGTAACTTTAGAGTATTACAAGTCATACAAGTAAAAATTATTTTTGTTTTACGACCAAATAAGGAGCATTTTCTACATTAATATTTTGTTAATCTTTCTTTCTGGTTCCGATATATCCTGAGACTTCAATTTTCTCTAAAACATTCTTTCATTAAAAGATCGTCTGTAAAACGTTCTTTCTGGTTTACATCCTTCTGCAGAAAAAAGACATCTTTATAGTGAAAGTACTTCATTTTTATCACATTTAAAATTAATCTTAATGACTTCAATACTTAAGTGACTACTGATTTTAGTTCATAAAATCGGATATAACTGCATAATTGATCACTAAAAGTAGGTCTTTTTTTTTTGGACCAAATAATAAAGAGTTTTTACATTAGCTTTTGTATCTTTCTGGTTTAGATTCATCTTGTGAAAAAAGACAACTTTTTTTTCCTCTAAAAAACAGGACTTCCCAGGCTTTATAGACAGCATACCCCTTGCAGAGATCAACACTGGTGTGCAGGGCCGCCGAGAGGTTTACCGGAGCACCGGGGCAAAGTACTGACATGCGCCCCCCCCCCCTTCCAAAAAAATCTTCAATACTAAGACAACTTACGTTCGGTGCAGTGAAGAAAAATAATAGTATTTCGTATTTGCTAATTTTTCTTCCAATTTTATTTTTTTTTGTGTGTTTTATATTTTTATAATCTGCTCGTGTGCTGTACTTAAGTATACTATGATATAAATTCGTATGAAATAAATCAGAAATACATAACACAAATTTACAAATAATATTCCTACTTCAATTTACTAATAACTATTAATAATTCTATCACTACTTCACTAAATTAATAATACATATTTGCATAATTTACACATGTATGTGTTTTAAAATCCTTTGAAAAAAATTACATTTTTTGACTATTAAAAGCGTTATTCCTCACTTTGAAAGTTCATTAAAACTTCCCATTGTACACGTAAGAAATGCCTGGTACAGAAGATAACCCCCTAAGGCATTGGGCTACGAGCGCTCGTTGCGTTGCTGTGGACACATGTAGATGCGAGATGTTTTTGCTTTGCCTACACAAAAATGAAGTTCAGTTAACCAAAAAAACTGCCTTTTTTTTTTAACTAGCAGCCCGGGCCCCCTCTTGGGCCGGGCCCCGGGGATTTTGCCCCTACTGCCCCCCCCTGTCGGCGGCCCTGCTGGTGTGGACCCCTTTCAAAGCAAATCACTTGGATCTGTCAATAAATGATGCTACACTTTTTTTTCAACTTAGTTGATCCTCTTTTCTTTTGTCACAAAGTGTCATACTTCACCTTACCCCTCCTCTTGTCAAACATCACGATGTTTTTCATAAGCATATTGATATAAAAATATGCGTGATGTCATACTTCTTGTTAACCCCTTCCAACACCTGTCACAAACTGCCATAATTTTACGAACCGCCCTCCCTCCTCATAATTTGCCACCATTTATAGAAGGTAGTTTACAATGCTGAACTTTATTTCCAAATTCTATATTTCATACTTTGATTGAAAAAAATGATATTTTCGGAGGATCATATTAGAAATTCTTGATGACTCCGTGTTATATGTAAAGACTGAATCAATTATCTTAGCTTATTAGCTGATGAATCTGTTAATTACTGTATGTAATTGGGTCATTCCGACGAAAATGGTACAAATCATGTCTGAAACTCTTTACTTAAGATTTTTCTAAGATTAATTTAAATGATTTCCACCAACTGATCATATTTTTTTATTGAGTATCCATTTATTTGTGTATAATGAAATGTAAATAACTAGTACATGACTCATTTATGAAAGGATTTTAAATATTTTGATCACTTTGGTTAACGGAGTGGACATATAACAGAGTGGACAAATAAGTCTTTAAAAATATCTGTATGATCACAAAGAAAAGTTAGAATCACAGAACAAGCATAAAGTGGAATAAACAACCTAAAACTGTAAGTCTGTCTGCAATTTCAAGAAAAAATCTATTTTTTTCATCATGAAATCGGCTCTAACAGAGTGCAAATCCAACAGTTCAAATTCACTATCATAAGAAAAGAATTAGGCTCACTCTGGTTGTTGACTACATAATTCAGTAGCAAGCTAATCACGGCAGTTATACTACCTATATTTAAAAAATATATATATCAGATTGAATGCAATTGTTTATTTTATTTCCAAAATGCATATAACAGAGTGGACAATTCGAATCATAGAAAATCTAGGGACATGGATAAATAATAGTGTTTTTGGGGGAAATTTCTTTTCATTTGCGTAATAATCTGCAGAAATGGTGTCAGAAGCATCTTTTGTGCAGTGCAATGTAATTTATTTTGCTGTTACTGTTTGCAGTTTAATTTGAAATCACATTTAAAATTCTAGCAATTTGAAGCTGGGATACGTCATTTTCTCCTTCTTCTGACAAAGATATTTTTTTGTGTCATTTCTAAATGGATTATACCTAATCAATTGATACTTGATGGCACAAAATTAAATGGAGAACCAATAAAAAAAGTAACACTTAATGGGTGGTAGTTATTAAAATTAATTTTCAAAAATTCTAAAGTCTCGGACATGATTTGTACCTTTTTGGTCGGAATGATCCAATTACGCTATTTCGCATTGAACTTACTGTATTTTACCATATTAATGTATTATAGTTTACTATTTATCAGCGATGTTGTTGTAATCCTTAAATGAATTCCCTCTTATATCAACCTTTTTTTTTCTTCACAAATTATGCTTTTAATGAATTGTTCATGTCGCAACATCGTTAAATTCAGAATCAGCACCGTTATTTCTCGTCTCGTTAATCTCGGAACGATTGCCCCACCCACGGAACAACATGCCCCAAGTCAGGGCTAGTTGTTCCTTTTCAGCTTTACTTAATAAAAAATTGATTATAAAAAAATCTAACGAAATACTATTCAAAAAACAGTCTCTATATCAAAAACACGTATAATAGTAGGTTTTAACACTTGGGAATATAGATTCTAGAAATAATTTTCAAAAAAAATTTTGAGTTTGATTAAAAGACGGAACTTTTATCCCAGCTCTAACCTACTCGTATGACTCTGATTTGAATTCACCCAATCGATATAAATTTAAAACTGATTACAAAAGGTACGCTAATTTTTGGACCAAATATTTAAGGGTTCCTACAGTTACTTTCTCTTAACTTTTAATAGATCCTCTGTTAGAGAAGAAAACTTTAATATTAAAAAAGTCTTGTTTTCCGCAATTAAAAATATCATTAACTAATGAATGCAATAATTATAACACTTGTAACTGTTGTTTTGAATTTATGCGATCGATATAAATAAAAATTGATTAGAAAAAATATTCTTCTTTTAGAACACAATAGAGCACGGTTCCTACGTTTATCATCTGTAAAACTGTCTTTCTGGCTTATATTATTCTTCAGAGAAAAGCCAACTTTAAGTGAAAGTGCTTCATTTTTTACAGCAATTAAAAATTGTCATAATGACGTCAATATCTATCACAGTTGTGTTTAAATTCCTGCAATCAACTTGAATACCTACAAAATTGTTGATAAAATGTGTCCTTGTTTTGGTACTCCATACGAAACGATTTCTACATTTATCTGGTGTAAAATATTCCTATTATTTTAGATCTTCTTTCAGAAAAAGTTTGCTAAAATTCTTAAATATACCACTTTTAAAGATTACTAGCTGCGTGGCCCGGCGTTGCACGGGCTTTAATGTAGTGAAGACAGTTTGAGAAAACTACTCGCCGCCAAGGCGGCTCGCCTTTAAAGTAGTGAGGAAAATTTAAACAACAAAACCCCTTTAAAGGCCCCTTTAAAGTAGCGAGGAAAGTTTCAGCAAACACTCGCCACCAAGGCCTTTAAAGTTATGAGGAAACTTTAAACAATCTACTCGCCGTCAAGGCGTCTCGCGTTTGCAGTAGCGAGGAAAGTTTCAACAAACTACTTCCCGCTATAAAGCGACTCGCTAAAAATCTTTCCTGCATCAAAAAGTCAATCGAATTATTTGCACATGCTTCCTCAGAAATAAAGACGATGTCTAGTAGTGCATACTTAGCAAGAAAACTGCTCGCCACCAAGGCGGCTCGCCTTTAAAGTAGCGAGGATAGTTTAAACAACAAACTCGCCGCCAAGGCGGCTCGCCTTTGAAGTAGCGAGGAAAGTTTCAGCAAGCACTCGCCACCAAGGAAGCTGGCCTTTAAAGCAATGAGGAAAGTTTCAACAAACTACTCCCCGCTATAAAGCGACTCGCTAAAAATCTTTCCTGCATCAACAAGTCAATCGAATTATTTGCACATGCTTCCTCAGAAATAAAGACGATGTCTAGTAGTGCATACTTAGCACTCTTCCTAAATAAAAAATAAAATTCCTTACAAAAAACAATTATTTCCCAAACGCTTTCTTCCTGTTAAATTAATTGCAAAATTTTAAACGAAAAAGTTGTTTTAATATTTGGATCGCAGCCAAAAAAAGTCCCTGCTAAAAACAGCAGTTGCAATTTTATTTAAAAGCACATTTTCAAAATTGTACCAGAGAAAAAAAAATATCACTCATTAATTAGAATAAAAACAATTGTTAGAACTTTGTTGTAACACGTATTCAAAATGACAACGGAAAGAAATAACGATCTTTAATTTTAAAAAGTTCAATAATTTAATTAACGTTTTAATTTAAACTGGCAACGGTAAGAAATTAATGTCTTGGAATTTTAAATAGTTCAATAATTTAATTAACGCTTTGATTTAAAATGACAACGGAAAGAAATATCGCTCTTTAATTTTAAAACGATCAATAATTTAATTAACGTTTTAATTTAAAATGGCAACGTTAAGAAATAAATGTCTTGGAATTTTAAATAGTTCAATAATTTATTTAACGCTTTAATTTAAAATAGCTACGGAAAGAAATAAAAGTCTTGGAATTTTAAATAGTTCAATAATTTAATTAACGTTTCAATTCAAAATGGCAACGGTAAAAAATAAAAGTCTTGGAATTTTAAATAGTTCAACAATTTAATTAACGCTTTAATTTAAAATGGCTACGGAAAGAAATAAAAGTCTTGGAATTTTAAATAGTTCAATAATTTAATTAACGTTTTAAATCAAAATGGCAACGGTAAGAAATAAAAGTCTTGGAGTTTTAAATAGTTCAATAATTTAATTAATGTTTTAATTCAAAATGGCAACGGTAAGAAATAAAAGTCTTGGAATTTTAAATAGTTCAATAATTTAATTAACGCTTTAATTTAAAATGGCAACGGAAAGAAATAAATGTCTTGGAATTTTAAAAGTGCAAAGAATTTAATTAACGTTTTAATTAATATCTCAGCTAATTAACGTTGTACAATTACGCGGTTGGTCTTATTGTCTTCCTTAGAAAATTTCGAATCGAATGGTATTATGTTTGATTCTCTACGCTCAGCGGTTTTTGAGGAGTTCAAGCTTCAGACAGAATTCTAAATAGATCAATAATTTAATTAACGCTTTAATTTAAAACGGCAACGGAAAGAAATAAATGTCTTGGAATTTTAAAAGTGCAAAGAATTTAATTAATGTTTTAATTAATATCTCAGCTAATTAACGTCGTACAATTACGCGGTTGGTCTTATTGTCTTCCTTAGAAAATTTCGAATCGAATGGTATTATGTTTGATTCTCTACGCTCAGCGGTTTTTGAGGAGTTCAAGCTTCAGACGGACAGACAGACAGACAGACAGACAGATGCGGACAGATTTTAATAGTAGTAATTTTTCACTTATTATACGCAATACTTATTACAGTGAACTCTCACTTATGCGCCGGCCCAAGGGACCAACAGAAAAAGGCGCATAAGTGAGAGAGACGTATAAGTGAACAAGCCTATTAAAAGGACTAAAACGCAACATAGGTTGTAATGAGAGAATGAATAAGAATGTTTCTATAGAAAAGAAACATATTACTACGGTTTAGCAATTACTGTAACGTATCTTACAATGATAAAGAGGAAACAAAAATTGTAGCATACCTAATTACAAACTGTTTCCCTCCGAACTCTAGTTCATGCGAAAAAAATGCCTTCCGTGAACAATAAAGGCGAAAAATTAAAGAGGAAAGTGAAGAAAAATACTTATTTTTTTAAAGAAAATAAATAACATTTTTTACATTTTAGGGAAAATTCGGCGCATAAGTGAAATATTTATCTTTAGCAGGACGCATAAATGAATGATACTATCCTTATTTTGCTATGGAATGTGCTGGGACCATTAAAATCGTCGTATAGGTGAAAAAGGCGAATAAATGAGGCGACGTATAAGTGAGAGTTCACTGTAATTTGACTGCTGATTAACCCATTAATGCCTGACAGTTTTTTTCCAAAGATATTTTGCATACTGGTTACACGGCTACAGAACACACTTAACAATGGTTATGTACTGCAATCTGTTAATAATGAATTGAAACAATACCAAAGTAATAATTGAACACTATTATTTGGTTGAAATGTTCATTTTTGGTCAATACAAACAGTTTTTGGACCGTCCCTAAAAAGGGACGCTAGGCATTAATGGGTTAAAGTTCGACAGTGGATAGATATTTAAGGATTACGAAAAATATGCTTGCTTTCAAACTCTATGAGAAAGTTTTCTTCGTGTATATCCTGTAAAACAATTTTCTAGTTTCGAAACTTCTTCAGGAAAAAAAACTTGAACAGAATGAAATGTCTTATTTTTCCCGCATTAGAAAATTGTCTCAAACTAACAAATACAGTACTCTTATGACACTGATTTGGATTCACCCAAACAATATAAATGAAAAATAAATAAATTACAAAAAGTACGCTTGTTTTTGCTTTCAATATTTAAGGGTTCCTATTATTACTTTCTGTGAACTATTTTATCTATAATATTAGTCAACCAACAAAGTTCATGCGGTTTTTATTTATTGTTTACTTCTCTAGATTATATTGAGTAAACAGAAGGAAGTAGTGGGGGTATCTTTGTATACAAATTAAAGCTTATTTAATGCAGTATTATTTAGAGTATTTGATTAGTTTGATTACTTTGAATTTAAGTGAAAAATCTGTAGTTGAGTATGGCCGTGTCAAGCGCAATAACTCGTGCTTGTTTACTTTATGAGTTCAAACTTGGTACCAAAGCTGCAGAAGCTTGTCGTAAAATATGCACTTATTTTGGGGAATGTACTGTAGCTGAACGGACGGGTCAGAAGTGGTTCAAGAAATTTGCCTCGGGGGATGAAAATCTGGAAGATGAACCTCGCTCCGGGAGACCATCAACGGTCAACAACGACGAGATCAAGCTGGCAATCGAGCAGGATTCAAGTCAGACATGTCAAGCACTTGCCTTAAGATTCAATGTGAGTGATCAAACCATTCGTAAACATTTGCACCAGCTTGGGAAACGATGGAAGCTAAGCAAAAGGGTACCACATGAATTGAGTGAAACGAACACACACAGCAAGAATCACTCAAGAAACTCTGGCACGATTACAGTAGGAAGTTCTACCCCACCCTCCGTACTCACCAGACCTAGACCCAAGTGACTACCACCTGTTTTTGGCAATGGAAAACCATATGCGCAATCGGTGGTTTCAAAATAGAGAGGATTTGGAAAACGAGGTGAAAAACTTTTTAAACTCTCAAAACCCAACTTTTTATAAAAATGGGATATATGGTCTTCTGTCTAGGTGGGAAAAGGTAATACTTGCTGATGGTGATTATTTTTCTGAATAAATTTAATTTAAACCCATTTTTTTGTGTTTTATTTATTAACATTCAAAACCGCACGAACTTTGTTGGTTGCCTGGTAGAATCTCCACTAGAGAAACAAGAAGTTCTGTCAAGAACTAAACAAGCCTACTTTCCCGTACATCGACATCGGCATTGTAGCATCTGATCAATATTCTCTTGATTATCTGAAACTAAAAATTATGTCAAACATATCTTTATAGCACTTAAAGCTGATTTCTGAAAGCAAAATATACCCCTCTCATCAGATAAAATAGACACGTAAAAAGTAAATAAACGAGTCAATAAAGTTTTGTCGCACCTTTTAAAGAATGTAACTGTTATAGTTCTTCCGTAGAAAAATTCCACAATCGTTTTCAAAAGAAAAAAAAATAAATAAATAAAATAAAAGTACAAAGAACTTCAAAACACATTTTATCAAAGAAAAAAAAAAAACTTGTTCGTTAATAAAATGTCTTGAATTTCATTTTTAATCCGTTGCCAGTTGTTAAATATAAATAAGGAATAAAATGCTCTCGTGAATGAAAAATTTTTGTTAACAAAAAAAATCGTCTGATAAAAAAAAATAATAATAATAAATTAAACAAACAAATAAATAAATAAACAAAAAATCGTCTGCACAGTCAGTCATTTTTTCTGAGCCTGCATTTCCGCCATGTTTGCGGAGTCGGAGTCGGAATCAGAGTCCTCACAGAAGATTATTCAGAAAAGTACTTTACAATACATTATTTATCAAAACCATTTTCTTACAAAGTTAGTTTGAAGGAAATCCGCCTTGAAGTTCAGAATCAACATTCAATTTAAATTTCTCCGTAGGCGCTCATATTAAAATTTTTTCTGAACGGTTCATCATTGAACGAAAAATTTTTCAAATTGAAAAGTGAAATATAGGAATGAGCCTCTCCGAGATCTTTCGAACAAAAAAAAGTTTATTCAATTCGGACTGTTCACTTAAAAGTTATTATGTGGGGAAAGGTTGTTTGAACGGTTCAATGTTGAACAAAAAAAATGTTCAAATTGAAAATTTAAATACGGTAATGAAGCATCCTTGCCGAGACCTTTTGAACAAAAAAAAGTTTGTTTAAATCGGACTGTTCATTCAAAAGTTATTAGGTGTGAGAGCTTGTTTGAACGGTTCAATGTTGAACGAAAAATTGTTCAAATCGGAAATTTAAAAGGGGGATGAAGTATCCTTGCCGAGATCTTTCGAACAAAAAAAAGTTTGTTTAAATCGGACGGTTCACTCAAAAGTTATTAGGGGTGAGAGCTTGTTTGAACGGTTCAATGTTGAACGAAAAATTGTTCAAATCGAAAATGTAGATACGGGAATGAAGTACCCTTGAAAAGATCTTTCGAACAAAAAAAAGTTTGTTCAAATCGGACTGTTAACTAAAAAGTTAATATCGCGGGCCAGGTTGTTTGAACGGTTTAAAGTTGCACCAAAAATTGTTCAAATCGAAAAATCAAATATGGGAATGAGCTGTACTCGCCGAGATCTTTCCAACAAAAAAAAGTTTGTCCAAATCGGAATGTTCATTCAAAAGTTATTAGGGGGGACAGACAGACCGACAGACACACAAATTCCCCATCTCAATACCCTACTTTCAAATTTTTAATTTTTCGATATTTATTTCATTTTTTTGTTTCTTTTTGACTTTTTTTTACTTGGTGATATTTTTTTTACTTGGCGATATTTTTTTTACTTGGCGATATTTTTTTGGACTTGGCGATATTTTTTGGATTTGGCGACATTTTTTAGATGCATTAAGCCAATTTTAATGCTTTTTTCGTCTCTTTTATTTTTAACGGAAAGTAGGCTAAAAATGACCTTGAATAATAAAAAAGACTTTTTTCCGCAATTAAAATATCATTAACTAATTAATGCAATAATTATCACGCTTGTGACTGCTGTTTTAGGTTCATACGGTCGCGCGCGCGATATTAATAGCAATTGATTAGAAAAAGTATGCTTGTTTTCGGATACAAACAAAAAGGCTCCAATGTTTGTTTTCTGTAAAACGGTTTTTGTGGTTTAAATCCTTCTGCAGAAAATAAACAACTTTAAGTGAAAGTGCTTCATTTTTACAGCAGTTAAAAATTGTAATAATGACTTCAATATCTATCACAATTGTGTTTGAATTTATGCAATCAATTTGAATACCTACAAAATTGTTGATAAAATGTATCCTTGTTTTGGTACTCCATACGAAACGATTTCTACATTTATCTGATGTAAAATATTTCTTTTAGTTTAGATTTTCTTTCAGAAAAAGTTTACTAAAATTCTTAAATATACCACTTTTAAAGATTTTTTTCACTTATATAAGCTTTTTAGTTTGACTGCTGATTAAAGTTCGACAGTGGATAGATATTTAAGGATTACGAAAAATATGCTTGCTTTCGAACTCTATGAGAAAGTTTTCCTTATGTATATCCAGTAAAACAATTTTCTATTTTAGAAACTTCTTCAGGGAAAAAAAAAATCAGAATGAAATGTCTTATTTTTTCCGCATTAGAAAATTGTCTCAAACTAACGAATGCAGTACTCTTAAGACTCTGATCTGAATTCACCCAATCAATACAAAAATTTAAAAAATGAATTACAAAAGGTAAGTTTGTTTTCGCTTCCAATATTTAAGGGTTCCTATATTTACTTTCTGTAAACTATTTTATCTACAGGGTGTCCACTCCAATCGTGGACCAATAGCTAATTTCTAAACCATTAGAGATAAGCATATAGTTGATTTAGGAAAAAATCTCCAAATTATGAAAGGAATTTTGGGTCTATTCAATGTTTTTCAAAAAATCAAATTTTGAAAGAGTTACGAAATTTAAATTTTTATACAGCCCCCCAGTCCAATCAATCATGTTTAGTAAAACATTCTTGACACTGTAACGTTTAAAACTAAAAAAAAAATCACTCCTCTACCACAAAAATTGACCGAGTTATGACGTTTTGAAAAATCAAGATATTGCATTATTTCATGGCGTCATCGAGCGATCGCTTAAGGGACCGTATGCGAAATCCTTCAAAATCTTGATTTTTCAAAACGTCATAACTCGATCAATTTTTGTGGTAGAAGAGTGATTTTTTTTTAGTTTTAAACGTTACAGTGTCAAGAATGTTTTACTAAATATGAGTGATAGGACTGGGGGGCTGTATAAAAATTTAAATTTCGTAACTCTTTCAAAATTTGATTTTTTGAAA
>JAXGGA010018046.1:15000-22928 GCA_038373865.1 Uloborus plumipes | reverse complement strand
TTTTGGTGATTTTTCAAATATTTTGGGGGGCCACGCCCCCCCAAGTTCCCCGATTTTTTTCTCGGTGCTCATGATTTTAAACTTTGAGTCTCTCTTGACATCCAAAAAAATTTATTGGTGAATATAAGGCTCCTTTCCCCTCCAAAAAAAATATAATAGCCCTGAAACTAAGGAAAAATGAAAAAAAAAGGGGGGCGTTTTAAAAAAAATTGGGACGTGATGGGGGAAAACGGGGGTCATATTCGGATTCAGGGGGTCATTTTACATAAGAATCAGCCTTCAAAATACCAGAAGCATTTTCAAGGTTTTTTTTTTGTCGAACAGTGTAGTCAGTAAATGCTTCTAGCTAACTTCTACGTAACGACCTTCAAAGTATCAGCTGACAATTTTTCCACCGAGATACAGCCAGCTGACGTATATATTTATCAATAGTTACATATAAGCTATCATCTGGTAAATTTTTAGGCGAGAGGAAATGAGTGAATTTTTTTTTTTTTTCTTCAAGCGTGGGAGGTTCCAACTGCTTATCCCCCCCCACCGAGCCTCAGCTGACATTCACGAGGCTTCATAGTTCGATTTTCTGCTGCGTTTTACTAATTATCACTTGAGAGGAACTTGGTCATATATATCTGTTACTGGCTCTCGGACTACAAGATGAAGTGTTGCAAACAGGTCCTATTTATCGCACGGACAGAAAATTTTCCCGTAATATCTTTTTTTATTTTTAATACGCTTTTATAGGTTTCGTGGGTTTGTTTGTTTGTATGTATGTATCGTAAAACTAATATATTTAATACAATTATTGATACTAAAGGCTAAACTATATTACATATGTCGAGTTTGATTAACTCTAAAAACATATTTTTTAGTTTTTTAAAACCATAATTGATTATTTTCACATTATCCTAGGGTTTTCATACTTCTTTAATATATTCTTTGTAGAAATGGCCATTCTAAAATTATTTTACTAGAACAAATTCTTTTATTTGTGTGTTTTAAACTTTTGATGGCTTCATTTTGAAAAATTCGTTCTCCTTGAATTTTCGATATGAGAATTAATTTTTTCTCATTTTTGATGCTTACCATGCTTTGTTAGAGGCCAAATAAATGAAATATCTTTTTTATTTTAATTAAAATCATTAAGTAAAATTTTTGTATTTTTTGTATTAGTAAAGCTAAAATTCGAATTGTTGAGCTTAGTTTAATTTTAATTACGTCGACAGTTCTTGATAATATGTTTATCGTACAGCTTTAAAATGCAATTATAAAAAAAATTACAGAAATAAATAATTTTTAACCGACTTCAACAAAGGAGGAGGTTATACAATTCGTCGGAGATTTTTTTTTTTTGTATGTTATAAGATTACTCGAAGACGCCTGGACCGATTTCAAAAATTCTTTTTTTTGTTCGAAAAGGTTTCCTTTCCAATTGGTCCCATCTTCTCGTGGTCCGGGTTTGATAACGGGAACCTGCAGAAATCGTTCGAAAAAGAAATCGGGATCAGTTATCGTAATAATGACAATTTTGAATGTAAGGCTTCTCTAGATTACATAATGAAATTCATTTCTATGATCTTTTTGAAATTTTTATGTATTTATACAATTACTCGAAGATGCTTGAAATAATTCAAATTTTCTGGCACCGATAGATTCATCGTTTTTCAGGCTTCATTATTTTAAATTGACATCAGGTTTGATAACGGGATTCTGAAGAAATTGAGAAAAATCTTATTTTTGCTTAAATTTCAAGCGATTTGTCCGAAATGATTAAATTTGAAATCCATTGCTATAAAACGTGGTGGATGTGAAACAGTAATAATAATGATAATTTTGAATGAAGGCTAAACTGAATTAAACTTGAAACTCATTAGCGGTCTCGTACGTACTATTTTTAACTAGAACAAAAAATGAGAAATCCTTTGCATGGATATGAGTTGGTTCTTCAAAAACCTTTATGAGGGCATAGCTGGTGTCCCCCGGTTTCACCCACGTTAATAAGATCTCAATCTATTAAAAAAGCTATTTTAATTACATCAGGCTATGATATGTATATAATAAGTATGTAGTAAAAATTACACGGAAATGCAAAAATAAAAGAACTTTTGGACAACAATTAGTAAGCACAGTCTTACAAAATATTCAAGTTTTGCTAATTTTTTGTTCAGAGGTAGCCAGTGCAACGCCGGGCCACGCAGCTAATTTACTTAAGAAAATAGGATGAAGTTTCGTAATGAAACATTACCTCATTTCTGAAGTTCATTTACACTAAAAAGAATAAAAATATTTTTGAAAAAAAAAATAGAACCGACTTCAGAACTTCACTCGGCAAGTGCTCTAAAAAGTAAAAAATAATTTTATTCTTTGAACACCCATTGATACTACATTTAAACTTAAGTCTTGAATTCGGTGCAAAAACTATAAGTAAAAATGATGTTTAACTATATTTTGCCCACACTTTTCAGAGAAACCATTGAAACCAGAGATAATTGCATACTTTCATCACAAATGTGTTTCTCAAAGATCGCAGGTAGCCAGCCATGCTCAAACTAAGCGAAGTAGCGTTTCAACACCGTTCTCGCGATTTCGGCAAATTCATACCGATTACTTTAAACTTCATGCCAAAAAAAATTTTGCAAAAGTTATAGATTTTTCGTATTACAGCTTTAAATTTGTTGCAGGGGACTGTTTGAAAAAACTCCGGACAGAATTTACATGACAATTTTAAGTTTTAGAAGTGCGTAATTATACCTTATTTCATAAGAAAAATATAGCTTCATTATTCTATTTTTAGATATTAATTGCCAAATTTATGTAGTGTTAATAGGTGTTTTGAAATACTATCTTTAGCAGTTAGACTATGGGATTGGGCCAGCCAGGGGATTGTGTTTTTGGCGCTTAGATAATTTCTAGAAAAAAAAGTTAAATTGTTATCACTCCAAATACAATTGGGCCACAAAGTATTAATGCTTTACTTGTATTAAGAGCGCTAATTACTTTATTATTTTTAAAATACTCAGTCCGGACAGACAATTATCAGTTACAGAGAATCGCCCATGTATGTAACTGAATAAAAGATAAAATTCATGTTCTTCACAAAGATAAAAGTAATATATTTAATACTGTTATTAATACAAAAGGCTAAACTAAAACTAAATTACACCGTGATGTACGATTATAAATGTTTTAGTTGTTTGTATGTAACTCTGAATAAAAGCTAAAATTTAAAAAAAAAAAAGTGTTAATTTTTTAGTTTTTAAAAACTTATTTTAAAGATTATTTTACAGTGTATTAGTTGCAGGTTTACAGGTTTAAGGTACCTTAGGAATGAACAGAATTGTATAAAATATTTCTAATGAGCCCTTTTGTAGTCCTCTTCGGGACCCCTATGTCGTGGGGGGTCTCTAATAAAAGCAGAATTTGTGACGTGGTATATTCACTACTGGGGTGATCCTCCTCGTAATTTTGTTCTTTTATTTTTTAAAGTAATTTGAGTTAGTAATGTTTCAGGGAGAGGGGGGGGGGCACAAGTTACAACCCAAGCTTTCAGGGTATGACACCCGTGGCAAGAACGCCACTGTATGTGCATCAACTACTATTGGAAGGTGGGCAGGAATATTCAAAAGTGCTATGGGCATGAAAATTTGCAAGTCATACCCTGATTTAATACAAGAGCTCATTGTAATTAGAAAAACATGAAAATCCCACTCCCACACAAGGCGAAGGAAGAATGTAATGAAAATAAGCATAACGAAATTGTAAAAAAAAAAAAATCCAAGAGCACTGCTTTCACAGAACCCACACTAAATTGTACCAAAGTTTACAGCTATGGGTACTAAGGGCATCCTGAGCACAACACAACTGCCATTCTTTTGCGTTTGAAAAGTCAATTGAAAATGTGTAGCCTGCCGTAATATTTTACTCCTCAGCTTCATGTTTGAATTGGGTTTAGCTTAGAATTTTCGCTAAATTAGAAACCTATATGTCTCCATTTCTAATTAATTGAGAAAATTGAAACAAACTTCACCTTGTGCAGGGAAAAAAAGGCTCTTTCGAATGTTGAAGGAATGACGGAAATTTTTCGTCCCATTAACAGGCAATCTATATGAAAGTTTGTTAAAAAAAAAAAGGTCAAACTTTCAGGTGCACAGTAATTTTGTACCAACTTTCAAGGCTGCTATAGACTCTCCTGGACATGGGGGGGCGGGGGGGCAGCAAAAATTTCACATTTCTTTAACTTTTTTCTTTTTAATGTACAGAGATTACAGTCAACACAGAAAATCAACTAATTAGTGAAAGTAAAGCAAACTTCTTTTTCAGTTAAAAACATTTTAATAAAATATTTCTTATGTATACATTTTTCATTTTTTCAGAGGAGATAATATGCAATTCATAAAATTGAACATAATTTTAAAAACAGGCATTGAATCGGCCATAACATTTCTATTAAGAAAAAGGGTAAGAACTTTCATTACAGGCACCAACAATTTTAAATTGCGGAGGGTGTGATAGAGATTGTGGGGAAAGAAAATTAAAAACGAAGCATACCCTTCTTGTGTATTTACTAAACTTTTCATTTGCACAATTGAAGAAAGAAATTTAAAATTTAGTAATCTTCTAATATACTTTATTATTATTACTTTATTTTCTCACAATTACATCAAAATAAAAAATGGTCTCGTAATTTATTTTAGTAAGATATTGTTAAAAAGTTCCCTTGAAAGAAAATTTAATTAAAACAATGAATTTAAATTTTCTGGAAGGTCATAAGCCTGTTATTATTTCCCATTTGACGCCCATGGCTGTAACTAATGTTTAAAAGTGCTTTCTAATTACATAGTGCAATAATTAACTTAATAAAAAAATTGCTAAATTTAATAGGTGGAATATTTAGTACATGCTGGCCAAAATTTTTAAACATCTGAAATATATTTTTAAAATATCAAGCTGTAAATATAATCTTTTGTACAATAACAAAACTTCTGAATACAAAAAATGCACAATTTACATATGTCGAGAATTATATACACAAAAGCATGTTTGAGCAATATACAGAGGATGATTCAAAACTTCCTCCATGAATCAAGACGACGACCCCTTCTGATACAACCTATTGCTGGCGATACCACAAGCCAAGAGTTTCGTCGGTATCATCTGATTGGAATTGTACCTATAAAAATCCATCGAACTCTGCTGGTGGTCCCTCGGGACTTTCTGAGACTTGACGGGCGTCTTGGTGAAAGACGTCAATATCGTCGGAGGCAGCGATTGGATTGTTGATTCGACTCGACCGATCTCGAGCCACGGAGGCCGACTCTTGATGCTGTTGTCCCACGAAGACGAGTTGGGCTTGACGTGTTCTGTCACGTTGGGGAGCTGGCCAGAGTCCACGTGCCAGCTGATTGGTCGGCCATTATGGGGAAGTAATATGTCGGCCCCGTCCCCATTGGGCAGGGAGGTAGTCCGATTGAACCTCATCGGGTCCTTGTTCCCGAGATGCCTCTGCCTGGAGCAGGTAGGGACGGTCTTGGGCAACATCAGGAGGGACCGGTCGTTGCAGAGTGCGGTTATCAGGGGCAGGTCGAGGGCTTGACTCCGTTGCCTGAGTTGGTGGATGTCCAATACGTCCGGGGATGAGGCTTGTCGGGGTAGTTCGGACTCTTTGCCGGGACGAGAAGATACTGGGATTGTAACGGGCATCTGGAAAGAAATATCAATGATTAATTATAATGAATTTACCAAAGTTAAAAAAAAATGCAGAAATACTAGTTTTTAATGTTCTTTTATTCATTTACATTTATTTGTTACAATGACTAGCAAATATTGCACTGCTTTAAGTTCTTGACTTAGAACAATTTAAGAGTGAAGTTATAGTTTAAAAAAACTAAAAAATACGCTTTTAGAGAAACTGATTTTGCCCCGATTTTCAAAACTATTAAATAGCCGCTGAGTTTTTTTGCACTTATAATAAATACATCAACATGTAATATAGTTTAGCCTTTAGAATTATTTATAGTATTTTACTTTTACATTAGAATAGAACTTAAATTTTATCTTTTCTTCAGGGTTACATCAATACATACAAACAAACCCACATGTGAAACTAAAAACAGCGTATTAAAAAATGGTGTGTGCACAAAAAACAATTGCACACTCTAAAACAAAAGAAAAAATAAATAAAAATTAAATAGAGTAAAAAAAATTATTTTGCACTGATAAAAGAGATCAATAGTTACCTTGAAATAGCTACTTACTGCACTTTCTTGACAATTAGGTTGTCGTTTGATTTAATTGGTATTTTAAATTGAAGCATCTTTCCTTTTCTTCAAAATTATAAATTGATAATTGAGCTCTAGGATAACTAAAGATGTGAAGCATTGTATCAGAGAATTGAGCTCTAGGATAACTAAAGCTGTGGAGCATTGTTTTAGAGAATTGAGCTCTAGGATAACTAAAGCTGTGGAGCATTGTATCAGAGAATTGAGCTCTAGGATAACTAAAGCTGTGGAGCATGGTATCAGAGAAAAGATGGAGGTTTTAACAAAATAAACGGAATTTATTAAAATAAAACTACTATAATATAAAGAAGTGAACATTTCATCAATATATTTTAAATTCAATACAACTATATACTAGATAGCTGATGGTGATACCATGAAAGTTTTACATTAATTAGAAAATTATAGCCAAGAAACAGACTTCAATTAGTTGATTAGTTAGTAAAAAATTACTTTTCATTAAGTTGATACTTGATTGCACACAATTAAATGGAGAACAAATAAAATGAAAACAGAACAAATGGTGCTGAGATTAAGTCTGAAACAGAATCTGCATCATTGTTGCCAGAATAACTCAATTCACTCCTTTTGACGGAAGAGTGGCCCCCCATTCTGCCGTCGTAATTTAAATGGCCCTAAACACAAATTGCCCTGCAATTCATTTTTACAGAAATTGTTCACAGATATAGTTACTTATCAAAGAAATTTATTTAAAAATTCCTGCAGGGTGACGTGAGTTCTACTTAAAAGCTTTAACCTTTAAAATATAATAGCATTTATGAAGTTTAAAATTTATGGGAACAAATCTGACTTACCCCCCTCTTGGCGACTTTTTTCTGTTGGCGCCAAAAGAGCATCGCCAAGCCCTCGATGTACGGCAAAAAACATCGTACAACGTTCTTAGCGATGCGCTTTTGACGCCAACTGGAAAAATTCAGATTAACATAATACATAAATTCAAATTTCAGATTAACATATAAATATTAACACAATGCATCATTAAAAAGTATTTTTTAGTTCACTTACCTTTTTTTGTTTTCCTCTTCCGCGCGATTATAATAAGTGGTGCAGGTATGTTTTGCTCTTAGGAAAATAATTCAATTTTATTTGCTCAAAAACCTTTTTTTATTAATTTGAAAAATCCTGAAAAATTTTTTTATTGAAGATTTTTATTTTTTATTTCAAAATCTTGCCAATTAATACCCCTGACTATATCGATAAATTTATTAAACATATCCTCATTTCGTATTTCACAATTTTTTTTAAATAAATAATAAGCTAGATAACATTTAAACCCTCCTAAACGATTGTACGTTGGTAATGTGCTTTTAACGTGTCTCCATGCCGATTCTATTGTGTTTGTATGGCAGCCTGTATCTGGATCCACAAAATTAAGTTTATGATTTACAGAAAAATGTTTAAAACCCTCTGCCCCTAACCTATCATATGCTTTCCATTTATCAGAATGTACAGTTGTTCCCGGCACAATCCACTGCTCTATTATCGGAATCAATGTCTCCCTCGTCCTATCCCCAACAGCTACTAAAAACATTTTACCAGAACCCCTTTCGATTCCCCCAAAAACCCATTGCCCTTCAACTGCGTGCCCTCTATTATATTTGCGTTTTCCGAATTTCGATTCGTCGATTTCAA
>JAXGGA010018046.1:0-10000 GCA_038373865.1 Uloborus plumipes | reverse complement strand
GTGTTCATAAAGAATTTCGTTTTCAAGTGATTATAAAGAATTTCGTTATCTACGCCGTCACGTGACGTCTGCTGAATTTTTCCCCGCTTACCTCTCCCGAGAAAAGAAAAATAAAAAACCGCAAGAGTGAAAACATTTCGGCGCCTATTTTGTTTTTGTTTTTTTTTGTTGTTGGCTAATTTTGATATTCATGATAAGATTTTTTTTCTCACCGATGAAAATATCGTTTCGAATTGAAGTGAATTGTTTATTTTTATTTATGCTGTTTCATGTTATGTTTTTGGTAGAATATCCACGGTATGCATTTTTAATTTTTATCATTGCTATATTTGTATGCTTCACGGTGCTTTTTATCTATACTCTTTATTTTTAGTATTCAATAATTGTATGGTATACAGGGTATGTCAAATAAGGTATTAGTAATTTTTCACAAATTTACATATTCTGTCAGTATTAAAAATTTCTAAGGTTAATTTTTCCCCCACAAAATAGTACATCCGCATTAATTAAAAATGGCATACTTACTACGTTTCAAAAAAGACGATTTAATAGAGCTGTCGAAAGAGTTAGGACTTATCGTAGAGGAAGAGGACACGAAAATAAAGCTAAAGGATAAAATTATCAAACAAGAGGGCTATGTAGAGGAAGACGTCAAGGCTCTGCTAGACGCTATCCAAGAAGAAAAAGATCTCGAAAAATTAAGAATCCAAGAAGAAAAAGATCTCGAAAAATTAAGAATCCAAGAAGAAAAAGATCTTGAAAAATTAAAAATTAAAGAGGAGAAAGATCTCGAAAAATTTAAAATCCAAGAAGAAAAATTAAGAATACAGGAGGAAAGGGAGTTCGAACTTGAAAAATTAAGAATACAAGAAAATAGGGAACTCGAATTGGAAAAGTTAAGAATACAAACACAACAGCAACTGAATGCAGATAATCAAACAGAAAATATCGCAACGCCGCCGGCTAAATTTGTTCACGAAGCTTTCCACAAATTTAATATGAAGGATGATATTAGCTTAAATTTAACACTGTTCGAAAGACATGCTGAATTAATTTTGCTGCCGAAGAAAGACTGGGTCCAACGACTTATAGGATTGATTCCGATTGACGTAGCTCACATGATCGCCCGAGAACCCGCAGAAAAGGCCAATGACTACGACCACGTAAAAAGTCTGCTATTAAAAAGATTTAAATTGTCTCCAGAAAAATTTCGCCAACTATTTGTTTCGCATCGAAAAGTCACCGAACACACATGGTCAGATTATTACAACGAACTGAAGACTTATTACGAAGGATGGATTTCAGGCCTTAAGATAGAAACTTTCGAGAAACTCAGCGAATTAATTATAGCCGACCAAATGAAGAGAAAAGCGCCGTACGAGTTCAAAGAACATTTTCTAGATGAATGGGCAACCATTAATTCACCAATTGAGTTAGCAAGGAAATTCGAAGAGTATGAAGACGTACAAAGAACATTGAAGCCAAAACCGTCGAATTCTGCTGAAAGACGAAAATTCGAAAACAGAGAAGCTAATAATGCTGGGAATGTTTACCGAAACTCCGAAAATTTCAGAAATGAAGAATATAGGTACGAAAGAAAACCGTTCCATGCTTATCGAGAACCATACGCAGTAAGAAATAATTCACCGAAGAACCAAGAACATTTAAGAAACGAAGGATATAAGTGCGAAAGAAAACCGTTCTATTCTAATCGAGACTCATACACCGAGAAAAACAATTTACCGAACAAAATGATATGCTGTTTTTGCCGAATGCCAGGTCATTACGGTGCAGAATGTCGAAATCGCCCTAGTACGAAGAATAGCAAACCTCCGACCACCGAGATACAACTTTGCTCCGGAAAATCAGAAGAAAAATACGGTACGAAGAAAGTAACCCTCTGAAACAAAGTTTTCAATGCATTGATTGACAGTGGTAGTTCTGTCAGCCTCCTACGTGAAGATATCAGCAAAAAAGTCGTAAAACCCTCCGAACTTTCAAAAGAAACATTAATACTTACCGGCTTCGGAAATTCACAGGTAGAAACTAAAGGTTCGTTTGAAGAAGAAATTGAATTGGATAAGGAAAAGTATAATTTGACATGGCATGTTGTCCCTAAGCAGCAGCTGGGATTTGAAGCGATCATAGGAAGAGATATCCTACAACAAGCATCAGTCGAATTTGCTAAAGACGGAATCAAATTCAGCAAGAGAGAAAAGCAAGTTTGGTCTATGCATGCGCAGCTATTTGAAGCCAGAACGCAAGACGAAATCGATGTCAAACATGTTTCAAACCCGAAAATAAGGGAAGACTTATCGGAATTAATCTCTAATTATACGCCAAAGAAAACTGAAACAACAAGTGTATCAATGAAAATCATTTTAAAAGATGACATTCCGGTTTACCAGTCAGCGCGCCGACTATCATTCTCCGAGAATCAAGTTGTAAACAAACAAATTGACGAATGGCTAGAACAAGGAATAATACGACCCAGCTCATCAGAGTACGCAAGTCCAATTGTACTGGTAAAAAAGAAAGATGGAAGCACCAGATTATGCGTGGATTACAGAAAACTAAACCGCAAACTCGTCAAAGATAGATTTCCACTACCATTAATAGACGACGTCTTAGACAAGCTTCAAGGAGCTAAAGTTTATTCGACACTTGATTTAAAAAACGGATTTTTTCACGTAAACGTAAACGAAGATAGCAAACAATTCACCTCTTTTGTCGTTCCAGATGGACAGTTTGAGTTTAATAAAGTCCCTTTTGGTCTCAGTACAAGCCCCAGTGTATTCCAGAGATTTATATTCAGTATTTTCCGAGAACTTATGCGAAAAGGCATTGTAATCATCTATATGGACGATTTAGTAATTCCAGCGAAAGACGAAAGAGAGGGACTGGAGAAGTTGAAGAAAGTCTTCGAAGTTGCTTCAAAATTTGGTTTGGAAATAAAATTTTCCAAATGTCAATTTTTACAAAGAAAAATTGAATTTTTGGGTCACATTATCGATAACGGAACAATTCGTCCATCTTCAGCTAAAACACTAGCAGTGAAAAAGTTTCCCATACCTACTACGGTTAAGCAAGTCCAAAGTTTCCTAGGCCTCACCGGCTATTTCCGCAAGTTTATTCCGGAATATTCTAAAATAGCAAAACCATTAAGCGACTTGACAAGAAAGGACAAGCCATTTGTATTCGATCGAACTCAAATCGAAGCGTTTGAAAAGCTGAAGAAATTGTTAACGGAAAGTCCAGTGTTGAGTATTTTCAGACCGGGAAGAAATACCGAGTTACATGCAGATGCAAGCCAACATGGCTACGGGGCTGTTTTATTACAAGAAGACGACGATGGCAAATTGCATCCTGTTCTATACATGTCCCAGAAAACCACTCCGGCTGAAGAAAAATATAGTAGTTACGAGTTAGAAGTCCTTGCTGTCGTCACAGCTCTAAAAAAATTTCGTACTTATCTTCTAGGCAACCCCTTTAAAATTATCACCGACTGTTCACCATTCCAAAAGACTATGGATAAAAAGGATTTAGTTACCCGAATAGCCAGATGGGCCCTCCTTTTGGAAGAGTTTGACTACGAGATAATCCATCGACCCGGCAAGCGGATGCAACACGTAGATGCCTTAAGCAGAAATCCAGTAGCCGTAATTACGGATGATACTCTCACCGCAAAATTGAAACGGGCTCAACAACTAGATGAAAATGTCCAACAATTAAAATCCCTCCTGAATAGTGACGCACAAGACTTTTTCGAAAGAAATGACATTTTATACAAATATGAAAACGGCCGCGAATTAATTGTTGCACCGAGAGATATGCAAAGTGAACTCATTAAATTGGCTCACGACAAAGGACATTTTGCAGCAACAAAAACTGAAGAGATCGTTAAATTGGACTTTTTTATCCCAAATTTAACAAAACGCGTGCAAGACGTGATTAGAAATTGTGTACCATGTATACTAGCAAATAAAAAGAGTGGGAAAAAGGAAGGATTCTTAAACCCTATTCCTAAAGAAGATATACCGCTAAGCACCTATCATGTTGATTTCATAGGCCCTATGCCTTCAACAAACAAAAAATACCAGCACATCCTAACCGTTGTTGACGGATTCACAAAGTTTACCTGGCTTTATCCATCTAAATCCACTTCTGCGGAAGATGCACTGGAAAAATTGAGACTGCAACAAAAAACTTTCGGAAACCCCTCAAGAATAATAACCGACAGAGGACCAGCATTCATCGCTAAAGCTTTTAAAGACTATTGTGAAGACGAGAAAATACTTCATCTGCCAATAGCAACTGGAGTACCCCGAGGGAATGGCCAAGTCGAGCGAGTACACCGCACGCTTATACCAGTTCTCACCAAACTATCCATCGAAGACCCGACCAAATGGTACAAGTACGTAGACAAACTACAAAGAACACTTAACAGCACCTCCAACCGAAGTACCAAGCGGACTCCTTTTGAGCTGTTGGTGGGCACCACTATGAGAAACAAAGAAGACCTTCATATACAAGAACTATTGATGGAAGAATACCTAGAAGAATTGGATGAAAATCGAAATCTGCTCCGACAAGAAGCGAAGAAAAACATCCAAAAAGTTCAAGCTGAAAATAAAAAAACGTACGATAAAAAGCGTAAGAAAGCTCCTGAATACCAAGTAGGAGATTTGGTGGCAATCCAACGAACTCAGTTTGGAACAGGGTTAAAATTGAGACCGAGATTTTTGGGACCCTACAAAATAGTAAATGTTAAGCCAAAAGATAGGTACGACGTGCAGAAAGTAGGTACTCATGAAGGCCCTAACTCAACCACATCCTCGACTGATATGATGAAATTCTACTCACAAACTTAACTTTTTTTAAATATATTGTAACGAGTCCGTAGCACCTTCAACTTTCTTTAAATGAACATTCCAATCTTGAGGAAGTAACTATAAATTTATTTACAAGTATGTACACTATTTACAAAAGGAGCAGGAAACAATTGCTAAACATCCAGCAATTAGGTAGCAAAACAGTACACTGTACTCTCAACAGTAATTCAGCACCACGTATCTAACGTGAACAGTAATTAAGCAATAACAAAAGCAAAACATCGCCCAAGCGAATAGCGAATAAAACGAGTCACCAGAATCAAATCTGAAAGCAACTGACTGACTTGTGTTCAAGGCCAGCTATTTATACACGGAAAGAAATGTCTACACTATTCGAGAAAAACCTGGAATATTTTGTTTCATTACGTAATCCATTCACAAATTCTAGCGATAAGAAAAAAACCACGCGAAAATGTCTTCACGCTTATTAAAGTTAGGGCAAGTGTAAAAACTACAAAGTGTTACAGGGCCGGTATACTAGTGATAAAGGTGATATCTTCAGATACTTTTGCAACATGACGTCAGATAAAACCAAAACTAATGAAAATGATGCAAGGCAGGAAAAACAACAACTATTTACAAGATTTGTAACATTGCCCCCTTCCCAAGGACTGCACGTCCCGGGCAGTACAATCCCCAGAAAGGAAGCAAGGGAAAATTTACAGGTGCACACATTACATGATGACCAATCATAAACATGATAAACAATAATGATTGACCTGACAACAATGATGATAATAACACTAACATTGATAAAGTCATATTACAAACAATTAAAGGCAAAAGTTATTTACAAAATTTACAAACAAATTACCATGGTAGCTTTAGATTTATTTTACGAACTATGGCCATAGTATGGGGCTAGCCGATCATAATGTACAACTCTGGGTTTTGAATGTGATGACTTCTGGATCCTCACTACGACGTCGTTCAGCCGGTGGAGGACTGTGTAGGGTCCATCCCAATGCGACTGCAATTTGGGTGATAGACCTTTACGTCGGATGGGATTCCATAGCCATACCTTGTCACCTTCTTGAAAGTCATGGCCAGTGGACCTTGTGTCGTATCGGGTCTTCATTTTCTCCGTCGCGATGTTGATTCGCTCCCGTGCGAAGTGATGAACGTCTTCCAACCGGGCCTGGAGATCCTGGACGTATTCCTCAGGCGATGAAGGCGCATCTGGAGGGAGACCGAAGACGAGATCACAAGGTAGCCGAAGCTCTCGGCCGAAGAGCATCTGTGATGGGGAATATCCGGTGGTCTCGTGGACAGCACTGCGGTAGGCCAGCAGGAACAGAGGAAGTTTCTTGTCCCAATCTTGTTGATTTTTGGAGACCATAAGCGAGAGATTATTAAGGATTGTCCTGTTGAATCTCTCCACCATGCCGTCCGATTGTGGGTGTAGTGGTGTCGTTCGGGTTTTCTCAATTTTGAGGATTTTACATAGGCCCTTAAATACAGCAGAGATGAAGTTTCTTCCCTGATCGGAATGGATCTGCAAAGGTGTCCCATAACTCGAGATCCAATGCTGGACTAGAGTCTCTGCTACAGTGGTAGCTTCTTGATCCGGAATGGAATATGCTTCGGGCCATTTGGTGAAATAGTCAATGGCAACGAGGATGTATTTGTTCCCATCAGTAGTTTTCGGTAGAGGACCAAGAATGTCGATCCCGATTCGTTCGAAAGGAGCTCCTACGTTGTAAAGATGTAGTTTCCCGCGGCTTCTTCTCTTCGGTCCTTTACGGGCAGCACAGGCGTCACAAGAATGACACCACTTCTCCACGTCATCCTTCGCCTTGCTCCAGAAGAAGCGCTCTCGAACCTTGTGGAGGGTTTTCAGGATACCAAAGTGTCCTCCAGTCGGACTACTGTGCAATTCCTTTAGAACGTCTGGAATTCTTGATCTGGGAAGGAGTAACTGCCATTTGAATGCTTTACCATCGTCAGATTCCCATTTCCGATACAGGACGCCATTTCGCAACTGGAGAGATTTCCATAGAGCCCAGTATCTTTTCGTTGCAGGACTGTAGATAGAAATGTCTTGCCAGCTAGGTCGCCGACTGTCTTTCTCCATTAACTCTATGATAGGCTTTAGGTCTGGGTCTTCAAGCTGATCTTTTCTTACTTGGTCGTCACTCCATGGATCAGGATCTGAAGATGATGATGTAGCAGTAACTTGACAGGCAGTAGGGATTGTCGTCCCGTACTGTTTCTCAATTCGGGAGCAATAATGGCAGTTCTCAGAACAAGGTCTTCTTGATAATGCGTCAGCATTACCGTGTGACAAACCTTTTCGGTGCTTAATCTCGATGTCATATTCCTGGAGCCGCTGTATCCACCTGGCTACCTGGCCCTCTGGATTCTTGAAATTCAAAAGCCAAGTTAAAGAGGCATGATCAGTCCGGAGCAGGAATTTACGGCCGTAGAGGTAATGATGGAAATGTTCTACAGCTTTAACTATGGCGAGCAATTCCTTTCTCGTGACACAATAATTTCGCTCCGACTTAGATAAGCATTTGCTCCAGTAGGCAATGACATGTTCGTTACCGTCTATTTCTTGAGATAAAACAGCTCCAACGCTCTCGTGGCTCGCATCAGTGTCAAGTATGAAGGATTTTCCAGGCTGAGGATAAGAGAGAATAGGCGTTGATGTTAAAGCCTCCTTCAGCTGTAGAAATGCATCCTCGCATTCTTTGGACCATTCAAATTTTTGTTTGCTCTCCGTCAGCTTATGCAAAGGTCGTGCAATGTTGGAAAAACCCTTCACAAACTTCCTGTAGTACGTGCAGAGCCCCAGGAAACTTCGCAGCTGATGGACATTTTCGGGGCGGCTCCAATTCTTGACTGCTGATACCTTATCTGGATCTGTTCGTACACCCTCAGAAGAGATAATGTGACCAAGGTAGTTCACCTCACGGCGGAACAAATTACATTTGGACGGGCTTAACTTCAGGTTGGCTTCCTTAAGCTTTTGCAGCACCTTCCTAAGATTAGCCAAATGTTCCTCAAAACTGCGTCCTATGATGATGATGTCGTCCAAGTAGACAAGACAGGATTCATAAGAGAGTCCTCTTAACACTGATTCCATAAGACGCTCGAACGTGGCTGGTGCATTGCAGAGGCCGAAGGGCATCACTTTAAACTGCCACAAGCCTTGTCCAGTTGTAAACGCCGTCTTCTCTCGGTCGTCGGGGTGTATCTCCACCTGCCAGTAGCCGCTCTTTAAATCCAGGGTCGAAAACCACTTGTGTCCGGAAAGGGTGTCAAGAGTGTCATCGATCCGTGGAAGAGGGTAACTATCCTTCTTGGTGATGTCATTCAGGCGTCGGTAGTCAACACAAAATCTGGTGGAGCCGTCTTTCTTTCGGACCAAGACGATAGGGGATGCCCAAGGACTGGATGAGGGTTCGATGACGTCATTCTCCTGCATCTCTTTCAAGAGGATCTCAACCTCTTCCTTCTTGGCGAACGGTAGTCGTCTTGGATGCTGCTTGATAGGGGGATGATCTCCAGTGTCGATCCTATGCTGCGTTAAACTCGTGCGACCAACGTCTTCGGATGTAGATGAAAACACCTGCTTGAAGTTGTCCACCAATTTTTCCGCAGCGTATCTTTGATCCTTCGATAATGGTGCACTCCCAATTAATTTCGAAGTCAAGGATTCGGAAGACACAGTCTCGGAGGAATCAATTCTTCTGATGATGCAGTTTACGGGAGTACAAGTTGCCAACACTTCTCCTTTCTTGATATTCCTCGGTCTTTCACTTACATTGGCGACTCTCACAGGGACTGCATTCCTTGAAAGGTCCACAAGTGTAGATGCCACTAGTACTCCTTTTAGGCTATTACTCTGGTTAGGATATTCAATTAGGCCAAATTTAAAGCTGTTGTTTTCATTGAGGGAGCCAGGTATTAGTACTTCTGATCTAGAGGGAATCAATAAATCTGTTTGGGCTATTATTTGATGAGCGGATTTTAAGTTATTTTCGGTGTTGAAAATTGCTATGTCTTCCCTCATCGAGTGCAGCTCATTATTTTTAAAGTCAATAGAAAAATCAAATTTTCTCAAAAAGTCCAGTCCGAGAATGAAGGGATCTGTAATGTCAGCGACGAATGCCGTGTGATGGTAAGTGGCGCTTCCGAACATTATTTCTAAGTTCACTTTTCCTTCAATCTCAATTTTGTCACCTGTCACCTGTCACAGTTTGAAGAGTAACGCAGGGCGGCGTCCATAAGATCTTGAGTCCAAATTGACGAGCCACATCAGTCTTAATAATGGTAACGTTGGCTCCTGTGTCCACAATCATTTCGCAGGGAAACCCATTCACATAAGCGTAAATGAAGAGTCCGTTGCAGCCGCCACTTCTTGGGGAAATCTGGAAAACTTTGGGAGACTTCTTCTTTTCTTGGCGAGCTTCGCAGTTCTTTCGTACGTGGCCCTCACCGCCACATTTCCAGCACTTCAGTGGTTGTCTACTTTGGTCTTTACGAGCCGTAATCTTCTTCAGGGTCCCCGAGATCTCGTTGATTTGTCGCTTAATTTCCGAGAGACAAGTTGAGTGAGAATCCGGAGCACTCGCTTCCACGCCCCTGATTGAATGGCGATCCTTGCGGGACGTTTTTTGTGCAGCCTCGAACTTCATTGCGTAAACCAGACCGGATTTAAGATCTTTGATGTCCGCCATCCGGAGAGCCGTCTGAATTTCCGGACTTCGCACTCCGTCTATAAAGTAGTTCAGGGCCAGGTTATCGCGAACACCCGAAGGACAGTCCGAGAAGGCGAGATGGGAAAGCCTCTCAACGTCTGCTGCAAAAACTTGCAAAGTCTCTCCAGTCCTCTGGAGTCGGGATTTCAGCTGGAGTTGGCTTATTTCTTTTTGGCATACTTCGCCAAAGCGAAGCTCCAGGGCCGATGATAAGGCTTCGAAGTCACGGATCTTGTCCTCTGGGAAGGTCTGTAGTATGTCAGCTGCATCCCCTCTCAGCGAGGCTGCAAGGTGACAGGCTTTCGTGGAAGAGTCCCAGGAGTTTGCTTCTGCAACGATGAGGAACTGCTTCTTGTGTATATTCCACGAGGTCTTCCCGTCAAACGTGGCCAGTTTGATGGA